>JAXFYN010000033.1:1125014-1317669 GCA_036172215.1 Camellia granthamiana | reverse complement strand
TACTGTTAACATTTAATTATGCTTGTGATTATGCGCTTAATATGATTTTGGGTGCTACTTATGTGATTTATATGTGTTTTTTGAATTTATATCTGTTCACCATAGAGAAATATGTTCTATTTCCTGTTATAATTTGAAATTGAAGCCTATAAAGGCACCATAAACCAAAATTGACTGTACCATTATGATTAGCATAATTTTTTAGTGCCTACGGTAAAAATTTAATTAAAAATTGATTCGGATCAAAATAATTAGATTAAATTCGATTAAACTTGAGCCTTGATTAATTAGCACTAAACCTTGATTAGCCAATTTGATTAGTCAGGGCATATATATAGCTTAATTCAAGTGCTTAGACTCATTTTGAACACTCAAAAAACTGAGGAGAGCCATTTTTAGAGAGAGAGTGAACCATTCTAGAGAGAGAGGGAGATCATATTTGAAGATTTGCTTAAGGGAATTAAGGATTGTGAAGAATAACTCAAAAATCTACTAGTGCAAGTGATAGTCAAAAGCTCTAGGTAAGTAATTGAACTCTAATTCATGAGTTTAAGTTCATGATTATGTGAATTTAAAAAGAGTATGTAAATAAATGCAAGAATTGAGTTGAACGTGTGGAGATTAGGATCAATAAGTGCATGCATGTGTAAATTTTCTATAGTTCTTCATTTTAGAGCATGAACTATGTTGTTTAAGTCAAAAAGGGAGTTATTGTGTACATGCATGTATAATCCATGAGGCTATGAACTTGAATTTCATATGTAAAGAGTTTTAGAAAAGATATTGAACTGAAATGAGCATGCATGATGAATTCATGATGTTTTTAGCTTCAATTGGGTAAATTGATTATCGAACTCATGTTTATGGTTATGTAGTTGAAGTTTTGTGCTTAATATGCAAACCTACACCTTTTGAACATGTGTTTTGAAGCTCAAATAGCATTCTGGAAATCCCAGAATTCGACAGCATCGCTCGAGCGGTGAAGTTGCCACTCGAGCACACATTGAAGGCATATAGTATTTTTGCAGACTGTAAAACATTGGGTCGAGCGAACAAAAGGTAGTTTGAGCGAAGGACCACTCGAGCGATGTATTGTTGGCTTGAGCATAAAAATAAATCATCCACTACTTTTGTTGACCAAAGGGTTCGCTCGAGCAAAGTACCCTGCTTTAGGCAATTTTGAAAAGTTATTTCATGTTCCAATTTCCATTCTCTATCATTTCTAAGGGTCTGTTTGGTAACGTTTACGTTTTCAGTTTATATTTACAAAAATTTTATAAACTGGTTTTTTGTTTATTTTTAGAAAAAACATAAACTACAAACGCGTTTGGTAATTGACAAAATGTTTAAAAAAATTTAAAAAATATAAAAAAGAGTGAGAAATGGCAAGTGGTGGCAAGTGGCGGCGGAAGACGGTGGTGGAAAGTGGTGACGGTGGGTGGTGAGTAGCGGGTGGTGGTGGGGTGACAGTGGCGGATGGGTGACGGTGGCGGGTGGTAGCGAGTGGGTGGTGGTGGTGGTGGTGGTGGTGGCAGGTGGGTAGCGGATGCGGGTGGTGGCGCGTAGGTGGCGGGTGGTGGTGGTGATGGGTGGGTGGGTGACGGTGACAGGTGGTGGGTGGTAGCGAGTGGGTGGTAGTGGTGGTGGTGGCGGGTGGTGGGTGGTGGTGGCAGATGGCGGGTGGTGGTGGGTGGTAGCGGGTGGGTGGTGGTGGCGGGTTGTGATGGTGGGTGGATGGGTGACAGTTGCGGGTGGTAGGTGGTGGTGGTGACGAGTGGTGGGTGGCGGATGGCGGCGAGTAGGTGGCGGGTGGTGGGTGGGTGGGTGACGGTGGCGGGTGATGGGTGGTAGTGAGTGGGGTGGCGGGTGGGTGGTAGGTGGTAGTAGCGGGTGGGTGGGTGGTGGCGGCGAGTGGGTGGGTAGCAAGTGGCTGGTGGTGGCGGGTCGTGGATGGTGGTGGCAGGTGGGGTGGTAAGTGGTGGTGGCGAGTAGGTGGCAGGTGATGGTGGCGGGCGGTAGATGGTAGTAGCGGGTGGATGGCAGGTGGATGGTGGGTGGTGGTGGTGGTGGTGGTGGCGAGGGTTGAATGATGGCGGTGGGGCCGGTGGTGGCGAGTGGGTGGCTGGTGGGTGGTAGGTGGGTGGTGGTGGCGCGTGGTGGGTGGTGAGTGGTGGTGGCAGGTGGTGGTGGGGAGTGGGTGGTGGGTGGTGATGGCGGAAGATGGTGGTGGAAAATGGTGGCGGGTGGTGGCTAGTGTTGAGTGATAAAAAAAAAAAACTGAAAACGGAAACACATTTTTTGAGTTTACATTTTTTGGCCAAATTTATAAACTGAGACCACTGATTTATAAATCAAAAATTTACCAAACAAGTTTTTATTTGAGTTTTTAAAATTTTTGTAAATATAAACAGAAAACTGAAAACGTAAGTGTTACCAAACGGCACCTAAGCATTCTTAGGCACACATTAAGTATTCTAAATGAATTAAAGAACTAGAAATAAGCCTAAGAAAATTAAGCAAACTAAAGAATGGTTTGAATTGTATTATGACCCATTGTGTTATAAATTATGTAGGGTCAACTGCAAGGACGATTCAGCCATCTGACCACAGTGAGTAATATCTTAGTAAAGATATTTTTGTGTATGTATTGTTTTCTAAATGTTACGTATGTGGTAAGTTTCTGAACTTATGAATTTGTACTATGAATGAGTATTCTATCTGTCTAATTCGTAAAGGTGATTAATAAGTATGAAACTATATGATTCGACCAAAGGTCGTTTTCTATGAATATGAAATGGGCTCAAGGCCGTTTGATATGTTTAATGAGAATATGAAATGGGCCTAAGGCCATTTGGTATATTTCACAAGGAGATGAAATGGGCTTAAGGTCGTTTAGAATGTTTGACAAGATAGACCTAAGGTCATCTTATATATGTGAATTGGACTAAAGGTCGTTTTGTATGTTTGTTTTAAATGTACCAAAGGTCATTTTGAATAAGGAATTGATTAGACCAAAGGTCGTTTTGAATATGAACACGATTGTGAACATTATCATGACTTGAGCATGCACATGAATGTGAAAATGGAAATGATGGACCCGAGGTCATTTTGTGCATATGTTTCGAAGGACCAATGGTCAATTGTATATGGATCCATTAGACCTGAGGTTAGGTTATGAATAAATGTTGGACCTAAGGTCGTTTTGCTCATTTGACATGCTTTGAGCATAATAGAATGGACCTGAGGTCATTTTGTTTTGATAATGACCTATATGTGTTACATATGAGTATGATTTATCTATCTAAGAGTCTCATTCATATGACCTCTTTACTTTGGTATTATTCACTGGGCTATCACTCACTTTGTATTTATATGCATGTAGGTAAGCAACGGGATGTCCAACCCTAGCCTTAGTGGCAATGAGAAAGGAAACCGAGTTTTTGTGTAGCTAACCAGGGTGGCCTTACGCACGAGGCTTTTAATTTACTCTTTTGAATTTCTGTTCCCATTTTGTCGGTCACTTGACCGTATATGTAAATATTTTAAGGTTGAACTGTGTGACAAGGGATGATTGAATGATCCTGGAATTTGTATTATGTAATTATCTATGGTGTGAGTTATTATATATATGGGAAATGTTTTGTTATGCCATATAAGCATAGCTTATAGCGATTCTGGTTTAAACCTGACCCGTTTATTGTTTTGGATTTGGGTTTTCTTGCCTTGATGGTTGTTAATGTCTTTTTCTATCTTATTCCTTGTCGGGTTTGGTTATTGGGGTGTCTTGGTTATGTTTGAAACAGATTGGGAGTTAGTCTTTTTAAAATTATGCAGGCCAAATTTTTGCTTGTTCGCTCGAGTAAACTTTCTTGTGCTCGAGCGAACTTTGAGAACTTCCAGTACTTTTGCAGGTCTACAAAACTACTGGGAGTATGGCATTCTTTGCTCGGGCAATGTTTCTTGTGCTAGAGCGATGTTGGCTCGAGCGGTCCTTCTTGCGCTTGAGCGGTCTTTTGGAACTCTCAGTACTTTTGCAGGCCTACAAAAGTATTTGGAGGGTGGTGTTCTTCACTTGAGTGGTCACTTTGTTTGCTCAAGCGGTCTCACTAGTTGTGTCTAGTCGTTCAAGCGACCATTCCTGCGCTCGAGCGGTCTATGCGTATATCAAGTTGTAAAGATCACTTTTTCACTTCTCTCTCTCTGTAAATCTAAGATCTTCTCTCTCTCTCTCTCTCTCTCTCTCTCTCCCTCTCTCTCTCTAGTTCTTGTACATTTGGCCCAAATACACCTTGATCCATCACTTTCTACACCCTAGTCCTTTTGTTAAAAAGGTAGAGCACATCGAGGGCTTCATTTTAATCGGAGAAGTTCGTGTTTCCGGCTCCATCAAGTTCTACCCTTCTTTCCTTTGGGTCTTTTTCTTGAGGTGGGATTACTTTGACCCTTTTTATGATTTTTAACTTTGTTATTTGTCTTTTAAAAAGGATATTGTGATCTGAGGAATTTTGAAAAAAAATCTAGGGTTTTGGCTTTGAAATCAAAAGAGAGATTTTCACAATGGGTTCTTGTATATGATTGTGGCCTTGTAAAAATGGTTGAATTGTAATAGATGGTGGATTTTATCCATGAAAATTGATTTTTAAAGAAAGGGGTTTTTTTTCCCCCCCAAATTGTGAATATTTGGTTATGAAAAGGAAAAATGGAATTGATGTTGGTTTTATGGAATTGGAACAATGATGATGATGGTGGTGGAGTTGGATATAAATTATCACTCCTATTTGGAAATGTTGAAAAGTATATCTGTGTTAAAAATTATATATCTGCTTCAAGATATCTATTTTGGGCTATCAGTGGAGGATAACTATGATTGTTGTAAAAATTGCATGAGAATTAGGTGAATTGAAACTATTATCTCATCCATTTGCAGTGAGCATTGTAACATATTTAACACATTGAAAATGGTCGTTATTTTGAGAAAAAGTGACAAATACCGTGGTAAATATGGGTAGGAGTGTAGTTGTGGTATTATGTTGGCCTGTCTGTCCTTGGTAAAAGTCCAGAAAACCGTGCGGTTAGGTGTCGAGCTTTCCGATTAATACCGATAAAAATGACAAATTGGTAGTACTTATAGCCTACTTATAGACACGTCCTAGGAATTCCCAGTATTGTATCCACTGTCCTATTTTCTATTATAAAGGAAATGAATTCATGAATTGAGATGTAAACTTGGCATTGCATGGTTTTGGAAAAAGATATAAAAATGTTTTGACACAAGTATTGCATATGCATTCACTTAATAACACTGTTAAGATTCATACACTATGTTAGAGTATCTTTACTGGGCTTTGACTCACTCTGTATGGAAAACCATTTTCAAGTGCTGATGATATGCTTCCGCCAAGGCAATAGCTTGGGAGGACTTAAAGCCTAGAGGTTCTACTATTGGTTGTTGTTATATTTATTTTGTATAAGCGTAGGGCTTTATTTGTATTGAGTTTAAACTCATCTTTTGTTGTAACAAAGTACCGTCTTGGAAAGTTGTAGCCAATAGGGCATTACCATATTTGTATACTCGTGTTTCATATCTTTTACTGATGACACATGCTATAGATTTAGGGTTCAGACTTGTAAATGCATTCTACATGTGTTATACTTTTGTAAAAAGGTGAAACCTTATGAATGAGAGAAGATTATATTCAAACATCTATTGTTATTTAATATCTGTTGTGTGATGATCTTATTGTAATATTATCAGGGCATTACACAGTACATTAGATAAAAATTAATTATTCTGCTTCCGCTTTTGACCCCCTACTATTAAATATTGTTCGATTTGTATCTAAGGCCGTAGGTAGTTTTATGATTACTGGCCGGTTATGATCCTAACCTATAGGGGCGGGTTCGGGTCATGACAGATTGGATCTATTAAAGCAAAACTATTAAAGTAGAACTCCAAGGTAAATAAAGATATGGGCGAAAGGGGGGAGATCAGGTCGGCACCTAAAAAAATGAAGCCAAAGACAACTCAAAGCACAACCGGTGTTCAGAACATACCTTAACAAAACTCCCTCCTCCTCAGGGATGAGATCCAAAGAAAGAGGGTAAGAGAGAAGGAAACAAATGTCCCGAAAGAGAATGTCAGAATTTATTAGAGCAACGTCGAAAATCGCCTCTGTTTGAGACAATGGGTAGAAGTGCAAAGGCTAAACTTGATACCAAGTCTTCATAGATTTTTTATTCCTAAATTACCCTTTCCATTCTAGACAACATTTTTTTTTTTTTAATTGGCTTCAATTACATTGAATTATAACGATATGTACCTATAGATTTGAGGCACAAGTAGACATAGATAGATAGATAGATAGATAGATAGATAGATGGGTGATGGTAGTTTAGGATGGGGTTATTGTTGTGAATATGTCCCAGTAGTAACTATTGTAAGATTTGTGTGAGAGTTTATTTTAAACTCATTTTAATAATTTAAACCATTTATCATTTATTAAAAAAAAAAATCTAGTTAATCAGATATTTGTAGTTCTATAATAAGATCACATTCTTTTTGTAAAAAAATAAATGGCTATCATATATAATTTTGATAATACTTTTAAAAGCAATTTAAGCCCTTTCATGAGATTATAAATATTTAATTAATTTAAATTTTTAAATAAATAATATATTTAATAAATTTTATAATACAAACGATTTAAATTATCAAATTAAGCGTAAAATAAATTCCCACAAATTAGGCTCGGAACAAGCCCCACAAACCTCACAGCAGCACCCACCAGACCTAGCAGTTCGGGGGTGACGTAGGGCTCATGTAAATTTTGTTAGAATCGGTTAAAAGATTGTTTGATAATTATAATGTGATTCACAAGTCACCGAAAGCATTTCTCCTCTCGTCACTTTTGCTTGTATGCTACGGCTCTTATCTTATCTTATCTTATACCCCTCTTCCTCTTCTTTCTCATTATTAAATTGGAGCAAAGGAAGATATCAGCCTAACACCCTTGGTGAGATAATCAATCAGATCATGGTAGTTTTATTTTTAATTGGATATATATTTATATTATTATATTAAGTGAATCTTAAATTTGATTTCTTGAAATTTCTGTCACGTATAAATTGAATAATAATAAATAAATAAATAAACTTTTCTCTTGCACTCATACGTATGTTATTCATGATAGTTTAACCGTTCATATTGTTTCAAATTTTGAAAATTAAATTTACAAGTTGACTTTTAAATTAAAAGAATAATATGTTGCATACATAATATGCATACACCTTTAATATATATATAGAGAGAGAGAGAGAGAGAGAGAGAGGAGATTCCCAAATATCACTTTGCACAACTTAGGTGGGAATGGCGAACATGTGAAGCCTTCCATGTTGGAACATAACTTTTATAATTACGCCTCGTTTGGGAATATATTAATTTGGTAATTTTTTAGTTATTTGGTTAAAATATGAGTTAAAAAAAATTAGTATATTTGGGATGACTTTTTGATTTTTTACGGTTAGATGTGCAAAAAGTAGACAGAAAAGAGAATCTTTGATTTTTGATATGAATTATTGACTTTTTAACTTTTTTAATAACTTTTTAACTTTTTAACTAAACGGGCTGGTTCCCAAACGAGACCTTACTACTCATAACTACTCATAATTATATTATATAGGATTGTTTTTTAAAAAAATGGTTAAAATTTGACTTTTTTGATTATTTTATTTTATTTTATTTTTTTTAAAAAGAAAAAATGTAAAAAATAATGTGAATCAAAATGAATCAAAAATTAAAAGATGACTTTTAAGCATTGCCCGTAATATATCATATCCATGGACCACCCACTTTTGGGCTTCAATTCCTCTTTTCTTCAAATCACAAATTGATCAACCATCAATAAATAATAATAATAAATAATCAAAAAAATAACAAACAAAAACCGAAAACCTAAAACTAATTCCAACCTCTTTGGTCATTGAATTTTCAAAATTTTGAATTACACACCACCTATATATCATCTAAGGTCGCCTCCTGTTTTTACTCAACATTTTTTAGACAGATTTGAGTAAAATTTTTATTTAATACTAACCATTCTAATGGACAACACAAGGGAACTCCTTGACATCTTATTATGTAATTTTCTCATATATGTTACATATTTTATCGTAATTATAATGATTTCTAGTAAATTTCTGGTAATTTATGATTTAAAAAATAAGTTACATATTTTTATGATAATATTATATATTTTGGTAGTAATTTTGTACATTTTGTAATGCAAAATTTTTTTGATGAAAAAATATATAATGTTACCATAAAAATGAGTAACTTTTATTTTTAAATTACAAATTATCATAATTTTTACGTAACATTTATCATAAAAATACGTAACATACTGGAAAATAAGCAATAAAATGTATTGAAGAAATTTTCAATAGACAAATTCACATTTAAATAAAAATTTGACTAATAAATTTGAAAATAACAAAAAAAATTAAAAATTTCGAATAAATATTCGAATCTCCTTAAATTTGATGGGGAAAAAAAAGAAAGAAAAAAAAACTCATTTTAATATGAATTTGAGTAAAAGAGTGAATAGGAATTCAAGATTTTTTTTAAAATTTAAAATACAAGTAAAATGAAAGGCTAGACGTGTACTAGGACAAGATAGATAGCTCACTAGTTCATCTAACTATCTATTGGGATAGTGAGAATGTCAGAGGTGTAGGGTTCGAGTCAATAAAACGACTGTGACCCTTTGTTGTAATCTAACTTACTAACCCCTAATATACTATTGAATGTTAAAAAAATAAAATGATCTAGCACTTGTATATTAAAATTTGGGCGAACACCATTTTGTGTTCATTGACGTTGGAAGTTGGATTCCTTCGTCAATAAGGTGCAAACAAGACATAAGGGATGACATGTTGCAAGTGACGTGGAAATAACAAAAAGTATTGGCCAAGATGGCACGAACAAATGCTAGGATAAGAGATAAAGGAGAAGCAGATCAAAGAAGAATTTGAAATTCAAATACAACTCCTAGAATGAATGAATAAGCATGCAGAGAATCTAAGGATCTAGGAAGATCGAAATCAGGAGCATGGTCAAGAAATAAGTATAAAAAAAGGCTGAAGGCAGAAGAAAAGATCACCTCTCAAACCTCATTCACAAGACATTATATTTATCTAGGAGTAGGTTAAGTTAGCATTTTTAGGAGTAAAATAGTGATAGCTTTCTCCAGCCCCCCACTTCTATTCTTTTCTTCTGTCGATTGGTGTATTTTTCACTTTCTTTGGGCTTGTTCTAGTTCTTGTAATTAAAACAAGTGACAATTTGATTGAATAAATACATTTTCTGTTCAAAACCTTCTTCATTTAATTACTTTCAGGGAGTCCTCAATCTGCTTAAGGCATAGAACTTAAAGTATGATCTTTTTATGTTTATTAAAATTTGTTTAAGCTTGTTGATCAATCATTGTCAATTAGGCCTAAACCGAATTTTTGCGAACATAAATTGGCACACCTGGTGGGACAATTCTAACTTGGAGTAATGGTGAAGAGACATGGATGTCATTGGGGACAGCCAGTCAGTGGTAGCTAGATATGGGGTGAAGTTGAAAGATGGCCAGGTGTAGACTGCCCGAAACTCCGCTCCGCGCACGAGGGCGCGAATCGTTGTTCTTAGCTACTACAGTTCGAACTCATGTTACGGTTCTGAATCTAATCTCACAAAGTGCAATGTAAGACTGATAAATCACCAAAGAGTCCAAATCCGGCAAATCGTTTTGAAAAATTGATTTTAATCAAAAAGCGCCAAACATTGACTGTTTTGCCAGATTTCAGAGTCGCCACCTAAATATTTTATTTTGAGAAATTTAGGAAACCCTGACTCGTGCCTAAGGCCACGTATCCGTCATCACCAAAGTTGTCTCGGCTCGGGAACTTGGGTACGAGAGAGGAAGGTCATGCAATGAGCATCCCCGCTCGCCCGATCAAAGATCGGCCTTTACTAACATGATATGTTGTTTTTGAAAACACATGTGTTCTTATTCTGGTTATTAATCTATCATTACTACGTGATGCGCACAGCACATAAGTATAGACTAGATCGCCTAAATTGGAACAAAACATCTCATGTTTGTGTTTCGAAAATGGTTTGAAGTTGTTACTCGCAAGTAGGCTAAGTCGCGGATTTTGCCACCCTCAAGTGGGTTTAAAACATGATGATTTGCCACTTCAAGTGGGCTTAAAATTCACATTTCAATGAATTGTTCCAATTCAAGTAATGAAGCCTTCATCCACAGGCATTCATACAGTTAAGCACTTAAGCAGTTAGCCTCATGGCAAGCATGCTATCATGGTAGTCATTTACATACATGCAAGGATGCTAAAGCATAAACACTCACAGTGTACTCCGAGCCAAAAAAGAAGCTAGTTAGTAATCAATGTATGATCCTAGCTATGTCAAGAATGTCTAATGCAACACATGCAAAAATGCAACTAAGATAGGCTCGGTTATTTTAAGATGTCATGTGAATGCAACTAGATAACATGTATTCAAATTAGTATTGAAATACAATGCAGTTTAAATGATGCACCCAGCTCGGTGCATGCAAGACAGATGAATGGATGCACACATGCAAGCATAAGAATGCTAATTGAAATATACCCTAATCTAACCACTGAAAGTGGATAAGTAAAAGGGAGGAAGACGTGGAGTTGGAAGACATTCACACACACACACACACACACACACACACACACACACACACACACACACACTTGTTACAACAATGTGCCCTCTCGACGGAGGGTCCGAATAATAAGCTAACTAGCTACACTAAGCTAAGCTATCTAACTAATCTAATTAATCTAATTAAACTAGTTATTACATAACAAATTGAATAACTAGTTATAACTAATTATTACATCACTTTAATTAATTAACAAATTAACTAAGTTACATAAACATGCTAATTATCAAGTAAGCATTAAACTACACTACTCAGCTCTGCTATGGAAAGTTGAACAATGCATGCTAGGTTGGCTTCGCTCGGAAATCCATTACCATGCCCCCAATTGTCTCTGTTTTCATTTGATCTCAGAATACTGCAAAAATCTCCAGATAGCTTCTACTCTATCATGGAGACCTCCAGGAATGCTGCCGACCACTTAGTGGTGTTGTAGACCACCTGCCGACCACCCAAACTTGCTGTAGACCAAAAATTCCTGCCACACTCCAATTTGCTGCAACAGAGAACAAGAAGGGGCACAACAGTGTATTTGCAAGATATGTGTGCACAACCACCATCCCTATCATTTCTCAAGCTCAAGGGAGTGCGGTACTCAACTCTCGGGCCACCAACTAAGCATCGCAATGCACGATGGCCGAGAAGCCAAGTGTGCACAATTCAATGTCAATGAATGCACAAATAACAAATAAGAGCCTTAACCTCTATCATACATGATCAAGAGGGTCGGCGATCGAGAAATGAGGCATGTTTCATCACTTCAAGTATGAAACGTCTCTCGTTTCTCGTGTTTGGACTAACACCCTATCCAAACACAATGCAATGCATGCATATGCAAACAACAACATTCAAACAACATGCTTAATGGACTTAAACCAAATATAGACAGGCCTCAATCATGCTCAAAACAGTGGCCATAATGCTATGAAAGGATGGTATGAAAGGCAAGATGATGCATGCACATACATTGGTTCACCAATTAAACATAAGAGCACAACTCTCAAACATGAGCAAGGAGTGACAAATATGAGGGCATGACCACACTACATGCACTGAAATCACATATCAGATGATGCCAAATCATGTGAATAGCCCAAGTAATGCATGCTAGTGACTTGGAAACTCAAAGCTAGTGAGCTAGAATGCACTATGGCTATACAAAGCAATGCATGCATGACCAAAGCAACATAAATCAGAGCTCAAGCATGGTAAAACATGAACAAAAGCTTTTTTGAGTAGAGCCAAAAGCATGCTAGAATGATGGTCCAAAGCATGATGCATGTTAGGCTAGTGAATGGAAATGCACTACAAGTGCAAGGAGCATGCAAGAGGCTATCAAGCCAAACCAAAACAGAGCTAAGGCATGGCAAAACAATACCAAAAACATGATGAGATATGGCCAAAACATGCTAGAAAGTCAGGCTCAAACATGAGGCTAATAAGGCAAGCATCCAAGATACAAGGAGAGGGGATGACCCCCTCCTATTTGGGACCTCAAAACATCTTTTTCACCACTAAAATTCCTCTGAGTTTCAGTGGTGAGAAGGCCAAAAGGAGGTGGTCCCAATAGCTTAAAAGGATAGCACAAAAACAAAGCCAAACAAGGCACAAGAGGGGGTAGACTACCCCCAACACCAAAGAGGTCTTAAACAAACATGTTAAGCACTAAAAATCAGAACTTTTTGCAGTAGAAAGTCAAGCCAAAATAAGCATGAAAATAGGTCCAAAAGCTTAATCAAAATAAGGCTTTAAAGGGCTAGTTGACTCACCCTTAAAGAACAATTTCAAAGCTACAACTCCAGCAGCTTTTCTGAGCTCAAACCAATCCAAAAAAACCAAAACCACCTTCTAAGTGCCTCAGCTCAAAGAGTGTGGTGTTTCACTTGGTGTTTGTGTGCAAAAGTGTGAAGGAACTACCCTTTTGAGCACAAATATGAAGCAAAGGAGCAATATAGAGATAGAAGTGTATGTATATGCCCTAAGCAAAATTTCTGAACCTGAGACAAGAGGGAGGGGGCTCCCTCTTATAGAAAAGCAAGCATCAAGCTTGTTGAGCAAGCTTGAAGCCTGAACCATTCCATCGATACACGTGTATGGAGGATGCAATCTGTGCACAACAGTTGGCACAGCTGGCATCCATAACACCTGTAGAAAGTGAAGGAAAGCTGCCGACCACTTGAAGTGGTCGGCCAGCTACTTTAACTAGTCGGCCAGCCACTTAAAGTGGTCTGCAAGAAGACCAAGTGGTCAGTAAGGGGGGAGAGGTGGTCTACACCAAGAAAACAAAGTGGTGGCATGGCTGGAGACCACTTTTGGTGGTCCAAAGACCACCAAGACCAGTTGGCCGACCAAAAAATTGGCTGGCAAGGAAGAAAAGTGGTTTTCAAGGAGAGAAACTGGTCTCCCACCCTTATTTCACCCTCCAAGCAAGGAAAACAAGGTTTGTGCCAAAAACAAACCAAAAAGGATGCAAGACAAGAGTCCGGGAGCCGAGGCGCGCAGCCGAAAGCCAAGAAAACTAGTCTACGGGCACCAAAAGTGGTCTACGAGGGAAAAGTGGTCTCCCAGACCTCAGTGTCCCTCTAGGTAAAGGCAATAAGGCATGGTTCGAAAACCAAGCCAAGAGGAGAACGTTAAGCGGTCCCGAGACAAGGCGCACAGCCGAAGGCTCTGGAAACCGGAAACTAGTCTCCAAAAGGGAAAAGTGGTCTACAGACCTCTTTCTTCCTCCAGGGAAGGAAAAACAAGGTTTGGTTCACTACCAAACCAAAAGGGAAGCAAGACAAGGCGCTCGGCCGAAGGCTCCGAAAACCGAAAACTAGCCTACAAGAGGGAAAAGTGGTCTACAGACCTCTCTCTCTCTCTCTCTCTCTCTCTCTCTCTCTCCAGGGAAGGGAAAACAAGACATGGTCTATAAACCAAGCCAAAACACAAAGAGTTCAGAGTCCCGGAGGCAAGGCACTCAGCCGAAAACCCCGAAAACTCGAAACGAGCACAAACATGCCCAATCATCGAGCGCTCAAACGAAGACGTTTGAGTCTTAAGGTCGGTCAAAAATGGGGTGTCTATAGTTGCCCCTCTTTGACCGAACTCGGAAGTCAAGAAGTGACGGGAGTGAATGTCAAAGCCCAGAGATAACCTATTTTTGACAAGGCCGAAGACTCAGACAAACAGGCAAGATAACAAAGAGATGCGCCCGCAAGTAAAGGCAATATGCAAATGACATGCACAATGCCAAACATAACTTATGATCATGCAGAGAAAGCTGTAATGAAGCATCTAGATGCAAATGTTATGCAAAGTAAATACAACATTTGAAGCAAACCGATAAGGTAATCTCACACATGAGAAATACAAATATACAAACACGCTACGCGTGAGACTCACAAGTCAAACCACATTTCACATAGAAAGGGCGTAAGAAAATTACGCAATCTTAACTACGGCCCATGCAGGAAAGACTAAAAGCAACCGTTGGGCACACCCGAGGTCTCAAACAAGATTCCAACGCGTTGAACGGAAAATGAGTGATATAAGCATTGGAACACGTTCCAAATGCTCTTAACCAAAGAGGGAGAAACATAGGGACTCGTCCCACTGTTTTGGAGTGGTATAAGTATCGGAACACATTCCCAATGCTCTTAGCCAAAGAGGGAGAAACATAGGGACTCGTCCCACTGTTTCGGAGTGGTATAAGCATCGGAACACGTTCCCAATGCTCTTAACCAGAGAGGGAGAAACATAGGGACTCGTTCCACTGTTTCGGAGTGGTATAAGCATCGGAACATGTTCCCAATGCTCTTAACCATAGAGGGAGAAACATAGGGACTCGTTCCAGTGTTTCGGAGTGGTATAAGCATTAGAACACATTCCCAATGCTCTTAACCAGAGAGGGAGAAACACAGGGACTCGTCCCAGTGTTTCGGAGTGGTATAAGCATTAGAACACATTCCCAATGCTCTTAACCAGAAAGGGAGAAATATAGGGACTCGTCCCACTGTTTCGGAGTGGTATAAGCATTCGAACACATTCCCAATGCTCTTAACCAAAGAGGGAGAAACATAGGGACTCATTCCACTGTTTCGGAGTGGTATAGGCATTAGAACACGTTCCAAATGCTCTTAACCAAAGCAAAAAGGTACAAGCGTTGGGCACACAGTCCAAACGCTTCTAACAGGGTGTTAGTGTAAACACCGGGCGCACCCGGGTATTTCTAAGCAACGGGGTAAGGGAGAGGAATGGTGTTACCCAGAATTCCTCTGAATGAACCGTACATACAATATCGTGCCTACATAAAAAAGAAACTTAACAGATACAGCAGGATAGGAATGCATGTTCCAAGCAAGGTTGACAGCATGCACCATGCTAATGTGAGAAGTGCATATACAATGCAAAGATGACAAATGCATGTTCCATGGAATATCGAGATACATCTTCTATACAAGAATAATGAATGCATGTCCGATGCGGGAGTAACCAATGCATGTTCCATCCGAGATATTAAGGTGCATATTCAATGCAAGTGTAAGAAGTGCATATACAATGCAAACTTGAGAAGTGCATAAGAATGCAAGTGAAGAGGTGCATAACAATGCAAATGAAGTGTGCATAACAATGCAGGTGTAACGTGCATAACAATGCAAGTGAAAAGACAACATACATATTCTGTGCACAATATTCAATGCATATTCGACGCAATATGCTCAGTGAAGAAATGCGCGTCTCGACAAGATCGATTTAGTTGTGACCTCCGATTTACCTCTTGCAGGGATTACAATATATTTCAAAAGGATACACCTCGTGCATACCAACTGACGATGAGCTACGCATCGAAGACATGAGTTGAAAATTTCGCAGAAACATTTTGAGCTGAAAAAGTGGGTTCTTCTTGCACTTTCTTGATTATACTTCCAAACCGCAGTTACTACCTTTCCTTCCTGGCCATGTTCACAACTTTCCCTATTCTCCAACGGGGTGACAGACTAGGTTGGTTCAGTATCCAGAATTGAGGCGCATACACATGCTATCTCAATCTATGGGGCTGCCATACAGATTTCAAGGCGAGGATGCACCCCTGGGTATTTAAACCAGACTTTAGTCTCGAAAATTCAAAACCTTTGTGTTCTAGGCATCAGCCATTCGAACTCTAGTTTCCACCATCACAGTTGGTCTCCTAGGAACTCATTACAAACACAGCCAAGATAACTCTGGCAGAGAATGGTACTTAGGAAGAGCACTTCTGATTGCCATTCTGGCTTTGAAGCAAGCTTGAGCTTGAGCTTGAGGTAGAGGCACACTCATGCTTTGGAGCATTGACAAGGCCTGAAAAGGTACATCCGGAATACAATCTCGGAATTTACAAAAGTTGAAACAAACTCAGATGCTCCAAATTTTCCCTCTTTTCTTTTGCTTTGCAGTCTAGAACTCATATAGCTTCAAATAGGTCCTGGTTCTACTATTCTCGCATGACCTGGGTTGAACCCTGCGGTTTATGAAAGAAAGAATCTTGTTTTGCACATATGTGGAGAATGACATAGCACTCTAAGCACAAAACGATTTTATTTTTGAATTTGAAATTGAGAGACGAGTTCTCGACCGGGTATTGAGCCTACGACTGACCACAGCCAAAACGACTCAACAACGAGGAAAGACAAGGTAAACAACCTAAACACATCTATTGACATTTGAAACAATTCAAAACAAAAATCGAGACAAACAAAAACACAAGACTCAAATGTGCACAGGGAGCTTGTTTCTCCGGGTGTTGTTGCCCACCCTTTCTCATTTGTGATTTTCACATCACTCTGGCACTCAATCTTTAGTTTTCTGAAAATGCCCTTTTCTCACTTTTTCTCTCAGCACACATCTCTCTAAACTACTGGAAGTGTGTAATTTACACTCAAGCGTCACTTCTTGAGCTTGAGCGGAACAACTTATTGTGTCTAGATGCTCGAGCGTCACTTTTTGCACCCGAGCAGACCGTGCGTATATCAGTTTGTGATAAAGCCATTTCTCTTCACTTTTCCATCTCTCTCTCTCTCTAAAACATTTCAAAACCCTAGATCTAGAGCTTCTCTCTCTAAAACTCCCTCTCTCTCCACATTTTCACCTAGATTTAGTGGTTTCTCTACCCATGTGCCTTTGTTAAAAAGATAGAGCATCTCAAGAGGTACGTTTTCATCCGAATAGAGTTGGGTTTCGGCTTCATCCGAGTTTCTTCCTTGCTTTGCTCGTCTTCTAGCTTTGAGGTAGGGATTTTCTACACTCTTCTATGATTTTTAACTTAGCTATTTGTTTTTCGTAAACAATATTGTGATTTTGGGATATTTTAAACAAACCTAGGGTTTTGGTTTAAAATCAAAAGAGGGGTTTCTCTAATGTATTCTTGAAAATGGTTGTACGAGTGGAATTGAGGTTGAATGTAGACAAATTGTTGATTTGACCCTTGCGTTGAATTTTGGAAGGAAATGGGTTTTTGCCCTAAATGTCCCATATATTTATTTTGTATAAATAAATGAAATTGATGATGAAAATGTGAAATTGGATAGATGTTTATATAAATGGTGGAGTTTGATATGTATTATCACTCACCTATGGAATTTGGATAATTTATCTATCTTGGGGATTGTATATCTGTTTTGGGCTATTAGTCGAGGATAGTTATGATTGTTGTAGAAATTGCATGAGAATTAGGTGAATTAAAACTAATTTTCTCATCCATTTGCATGTAGTGTTGTCACATCTTTAATACATTGTAAATGTATAGTGTTTGGGAGAAGAAAAAGGATGTACTCCATGAAATTAAGTTGGACGGAATGTCCAGGGTGAAAGTCCTGAAAATCATAAGTATACATGGGTGCCAATTCACATGGACGAAATATCCATGAAATGGCAAATAGAAGTGATTATATGGTAGTTGTACTGGCTAGAGACCTATTAAGTCGTATTCTCAGTTTGGTTGCTTGAATGAAATGGAATTGATTTTATGAATTGAGATATACAGTTGGTACTGCATAGTTTACAAACAAATTATGAAACAGTTTGTCAATGGCATTGTATATGCACATTACCCCTATATTTTCGTTAAGTTTCATATATTGTGTTAGATTATTTCTACTGGGTTTTGGCTCACCCTATTTGGGAAAACCATTTTCAGGTACTGGCAATATGCCTCCACCAAAGACTTAGCTTGGGAGGATTGTGGAGCTAAAGGCTTAGTTTATTTATTTTGTATTCATTTTTGTACAAGCCTAGGGCTTAACTTGTATTGATTTTTATACTCATTTTTGGTGTATCCAAGCCTGGACTTGGAAAAATGTAAGCCTCTAGGGCATATCATTATCTGTTTAGCTTTTATTACATTATTACTGCTTGGTAACACATGCTGTAGATTCGGGATATACTATATATGAATGTATTTCGCATGTGTCACCCTTTTGTACAATCAAATCTCATGTAATAAAATGACATTTTATTCGGATTCACAGTGTTATTTACTTATCATTTTGGATGATTTATTGTATTTGTTTCAGGACTCCATAACTTGGTATCAGAATGTACCGAGTTTGAATACTTTTGGTACGTAGCAAGTGGTAGTTCCATGAGTATGTAGAACTAACTTCCTTATCTTAGGGTTCAAATGAAATCCTAATTAAGTAATTGGGGTGAGTTGTATTGAATTCTATAATTTTGATTTAATTTGGATACTTTGTATAACGTTAGAAGATTTATTCATACAATAAATGTTTTTATGTAATATTCGTTATAAAAATGCTTTTTAGTGTTTGTGTTGTAAAATTGTTAGATAAGTTATGCCAAGTTAGACGGGTCATACTTCAAAATAGTTTAGCGTAATTTAAGGAGGCGGTCCGTACTAAGCGAAGATTGTTCATGCTTTTGGATTTTACCATGTAAAAATTATTTTTGCAAAGTATCTAGGCCAAGATACATCATAGTATTTAAATTAAAGATTTTTTACAAATTGATATAATAACTCCCAATTACATGGTCAGTGTTAGATTCAAAATCCTAAGATATTTTTCTTATCTCATTTTACTTAATTAATAGCTTAATTTAATCGTTTAATTTTCACTCCAAAAATTCAC
This sequence comes from Camellia granthamiana, assembly GCA_036172215.1. Lineage (NCBI taxonomy): Eukaryota > Viridiplantae > Streptophyta > Magnoliopsida > Ericales > Theaceae > Camellia > Camellia granthamiana. Next base: position 1,298,807 of record JAXFYN010000033.1, on the reverse strand, counting down.
AACAACTCCATTAAATCCTAAATTTCTAAACTAAATTTATTTCTTATCTTTAGTATTTGTGGATCGACACTTAGTCGTGATTGCTATTCTACGGAGTAGTAGTTATGACCTGATTTTTTAATAAAATATTTTGGTGTGTAAACGATCACATCAGCCACCATCTCCATTGTCAATGAAAACACAGCTAGACGTCGGAGGAGATCGGCGACGAGATACATACATTATGTGTATATATATATCTATGTGAACAAACAGAATGTATGTAGGTACATATCAACGATAATGTATACCTGTCTATGTATATATGTATATATATAGATGTATGTGTATGTATGTTTGTATTTGTTGTCCAGTTGTATTTAGACTTAAATGACTCATACATTCATATATATATATATTTGTGAGTTATGTATATTTGTGAGTTATGTATATCTATGAGTATGTATCTATGTATACATATATGTGAGTGTATGTGTCTGTATGAGATAGATTTAGAAAAAAATTGACATTGGTGATGATGATTGCAATAGATAAACAAAAAAATTGACATAGATTTTCAACAACTAGTAAAAGAATTAAGCAAATAGATAGAATTTAGGGAAAAAATTGAACATATAGATTGAATTTAAGGAAAAAATTGAACAGATAGTCAAAAATTTTGAATAGATAGATATAAAATTAAACACATAGATAGAATTTAGGGGAAAAAATTGAACAGACAGATATAAAATTGAATAGATAAAGAGAATTTAGGGGGAAAAATTGAACAAATAGATAGAATCTAGGAGAAAAGTTGAACATATAGGAGAAAAATTGAACAGATAGTCAAAAAAATTGAACAAATAGATAGAATCTAGGAGAAAAGTTGAACATATAGGAGAAAAATTGAACAGATAGTCAAAAAAATTGAACAAATAGATATAAATTTGAGTAGATAGACAAAAAATTTAGTCAACAAAAAGTCAAGAAGATAAAAAAAAGTCAAGGGGTATTATTGAAAACAAAATATCTTGTAGGGCTTCTCACTAAACTATTTCGCAAAGCGTGAACTTCTTACCAATAAAAAATTTTCACTGTGCCTATGTCTTACACCCTCCTTAAATTAGATTTATCACTAATTTTCTCTTTCTTTTATTGGCATAAAGTAAGGCGGTGACATCAACTATAATGGCCTATGTACTTCTTTTTATTAGAAAATCATTTTGTAGACTTATAAGTTGAGGAAATTGTAATTTAGTGCAAGTTTTCAAACCCCCCCCCCAAAAAAAAAAAAATACAAATCAATGGTAAAGCTTACCAACTTTAATAATTAAAATGATAAACTTTTTTATAATTTTGTAATTTATTTATGGTCTTACTATTGATTTACAATTTCCTCTTATAAGTTTACGTGATGTTTCAATTTTATATTTATTGATTAAAATAATGATTTTTATTAAATCTTTAAGAGGTAGTGTAACAACTATTAAGTGATAAATAATGTAAAATATTACTATAAAATTATTATTATTATTATTATTATTATTATTATAAGAACATTTCTTATTTCTTATGAAAAATGATATACAAACCTACTTTCTAAACTCATTTTTTAGATCTAGTAATGTGTAATAGAAGAGAAATTCTAATATACACATTCTTGAAAAATGTGTGCCATATACACCTAATTATGTTATTTTCTTCTTTTATTATGACCAATTTTCTTATTTAGTTATAATATTATTTTAGTTATGATTCATGAGTTTTTAATTATACCTTATGTTGTGTTTAGTTATAAAAAATAAAGGGCAAATTACATATACCTTCCTTGAGGTTTAGCTAAATTACAGATACCCCTGAGGTTTTGGAAATTACAGATACCCCCCTGAGGTTTATATTTTCATAACAAATTGCCCCTGAGGTTTATATTTTCATAACAATTTACCCTCAAATTTGTTATGCAAATAGTACCTTTAGGGGGTATCTGTAATTTCTCAAACCTCATGGGGTATCTGTAATTTTGCTAAATCTCGATGGGGTATATGTAATTTGCCCAAAAATAAAATAAAAAATTTACTTCTGCCTCAGAAAGTATGAAATTACGTAATTTTCTTATTTAGTTATAAGGTACATACGGTACACACTTCTCAAAGTGTCTGTACCATAATGTTTCCCATAAAAGAAATGATTGACTAATAATTAAAAAAAATATAAGAGAAAATTGTTTTAGATATTCTAATTGATTGTGACATATTTAAGAGTAGTGATATTCTAACAAGACTTACCTTTTAGATTCAATGATGTGACAATCTATTGAATGTCTAAGATAACTTCCTCTCTAATGTATTAATTAATCATTTCACTTACACATCATTGAATTTAGAAAATAGATCTAAAAAAACTTATATATTTTCTTAAATTTAAAAAATAAGTATAATTTTTATGTTAAGGCCCCGTTTGAAAATAAACTATTTTAATGGGCTATTTGACTTTTTAGTTATTTTAACCTTGTGTTTGAGATGATAGTAGATTTTTTTTATAATTAATTTGATAATTGTGAGATAAAAAGTGAAATAATCATAGATTAATGCATTATTTGAAAAGTTTGCTATTTTAGTTAGTTAATTTAGTCTAATTAAAAAAGTTGTGTTTAGAAAGTTAGTTGATTTTTTTTGTAATTGATTTGATAATTATGAAAGAAAAAATAAAATGATTATAAATTAGATGTGACATTTTATCTTGTTAATTATTTTAATTTATTTTGTCTTTTACTGAGTTATTTTACCTTAGTCATTTTTTCCAACAAAGTTTAAATATTACATTTTATTTCATTAATTATTTTAACTTATTTTAAACAAATAGCCCTTCACTAAACATGGCCCAAAATAGCAATTTTGCGAGTTGGGAGCTCAGCCCAAAATAATCAACAACAGGCGTCAACAGTCAGACCAGACACAACGCAATAAATGTTGACGCCTTATCTTTCACGCCTTCACTTCATTACTCACCCACTCACTGACTAACTCACTCACTCACTCCTCTCACACTCTCTCTCTCTTTCTCTCTCTCATTTTATCTCCTTTAACCTCCACTGAAGAGTACTCACCGTTCCATTTCCTCCATGGACTCCAGCACACTCAACTGTTCTTCAATGCTTCTCTTCATCTCAGGTACTCTCTACTTTCTCTAATTTCCTCTCTTTTTTAAATAATAAAAAAAAAATTGATTTATTAATTCTAAGTTTGTAATCATTTTTTGGGGGGGTTTGGATTTTGTGTAGTGTTTGTATTTCCGGCAATGGTCGCTGCCGTTGGCATCAACTACGGCCAAATTGCAAACAACCTTCCGTCTCCGGAAAACGTGTTTCCGCTGGTACGATCGATCGGCGCGACGAAAGTGAAGCTCTACGACGCAGATCCACGAGTCCTCAAAGCATTCGCCAACACCAACGTCGAGTTCATCGTTGGATTAGGAAACGAGTTCTTATCCAAGATGAGAGATCCCAATAACGCCCAAACTTGGGTCAAAACAAATGTTCAATCCTACTTACCTGCCACTAAAATCACCTGCATCACAATCGGAAACGAAGTCCTAACATTCAACGACACTTCTCTCAGCAACGATCTCCTTCCTGCGATGCAAGGAATCCACAATGCTCTTGTGAGCCTTAATCTAGACAAACAAGTCAGTGTCACTACAGCTCACTCTCTAGCAATTCTGGAGAAGTCTTATCCTCCTTCTTCTGGAACTTTCCGAAAAGATCTCACCGGTTGCATCACTCAGGTCTTGAATTTTCATGTCAAGACTGGTTCTCCTTTTCTCATCAATGCCTATCCCTATTTCGCATACAAGTCGAATCCGAAGCAAGTCCCGATCGATTTCGTCCTGTTTCAGCCTAATTCGGGGATTGTAGATCCAGTATCGAATCTTCATTACGACAACATGTTGTTTGCTCAGATCGATGCTGTGTACTCTGCTCTGGCATCGTTGGGGTTTAAGAAGGTTCCATTGCAGATCTCCGAGACAGGTTGGCCTTCTAAGGGAGACGAAGACGAAGCTGGAGCGAATCTAGACAATGCGAAGAAGTATAACAGCAATGTGATCAAATTGATTGCTCAGAAGAAAGGGACGCCTTTGAAGCCGAATTGTGAGTTGAATATCTACGTGTTTGCTCTGTTCAATGAGAACATGAAGCCTGGACCGACATCGGAGAGGAACTACGGCTTGTTCAAGCCAGACGGAACGCCGGCCTATTCACTCGGACTCGCCGGAGGTAACATCTCGACTCCAACTACGACTACCGGAACGCCGCCGTCGGTGGCGTTGCCACCGGGAACCACGTCGGCCGGTTATATGTCTATCTCTTCGGCAATGGTGAGTTTGTTTTTTTCTAACTCTTGTCCTCTAACGTGCGCATATTTATTTTTTTCTGATGCGCATTTTAACAATTTTTTTGTTTTCTTTTGGTTAGATATTTTATGGAACACAACACACAGAATAATTAATTTTTATATCTAGCAAACAGGAATAATAAAATGTTAGACAATGATAAATAATAAAAAAACAAACTAGGGTCCAAAATTTAAGATCCAAAATATGTCTAGAAATGGATTTGGATAGTGATGATTAAGTTGATAAAGTATGATATTAGATATTTGTTGAATTTTTATGTTTAAATCTGTAATATTATTGTAAACAAAATGCAAAAAAAAAAAAATGAAAATAGCCTGGCATTAATTGATTAGTAGAAGGGAGAAAGTTTCAACAATCACGGTACAGCGAATGGTGTACCATTTTTGGGGTGGCATGGGATGAGTAGGGTCCCCTCTCTCTGAAATTTACTTTTGTCCCAGAGTAGAAAGAAAATTATCTGAGAGTGCATTCTGGATGTGTTTGTTTAGACGGACTGAATAGGAGAGAATTGTAATTCATCAGATTATTAATTTTGGAATACATTATCCTTAGACTATTTGGTTGGACTGAATTTATATCTTATGTTTGTTTAGTCATGGGATTAGATGTCTGGATTTGACTATTTTTAATAAATCTAATGTTTGTTTGGGATATTATAAAAAATGATAAATGTTCAAATGACTATTTTATTCTTTTTAATTATTTATTAAGTAATAGCAATATTAAACATAGCTTTAATATTTTAATTATTTTTAGTTAGATTAAATAAAAATTTATTTTATTTTATTTTTTGCACAATTAAATAAATTTATTTTTAAAAAATTAAATAAATTAAATATAAATAAAAATATATGTTATTTTTTAATTAAAATTTTAAATAAATTTATTTTAAATAATAATAATAATTAAATAATGAAATAAAATAAAACATCTATTAAAATTTAAATAATGAAATTAAATAAAATATAAATAAAATTTTAAAATAAAACATCAATAAATATTTATAAAAAAATATTTTAAAAAATTAAATAAATAAAACAAAAATAAAAATTAAATAAAATTATTTTATTTTTAAATTGAGACATTTAAATTTTTTTAAATTTTACTAAATATAATACATAATTAAATACTAGAGGACAAAAGTATAATTTCATTGTCTAATCTCATGGGATGAGTTATCTCGTGGTTTCTATCCCACCCTCCATGGGATAGGATAGTTCCACAAATATGGGGCTAATAGTCCAGGAGAACTATTAGTCCGAAACAAAATTTTTGAAACAAACAGTGAACTGTTAATTCGATGGGACTAATAATCCAATCTTACATCCTAATCCTTCAAAACAAACACACCCATCTCTGTTTATCTCTAATAATATGAAATAGATTATGTAAAAAGGGACTCACACTGCTTTCTTGGAAAATTATAAAATATTTTTGAGTATTATGTGTCTTTATCTTCAAATCAATTATCATTTATTATATTTTTTAATTACTTAACATAATATTTTATCTACTCACAATTTTTTTAATGATTATAATATTATAAAATATCATGCATAAATTATTGAATAACTACCTCTACTTTCTCTATCTCTCACTACCATCTCATTGGACCTCAAAAATAGAGGTGATGTCAGGGATATAGAAATTGATGGGAGAGGTGGATATTTTAACAGTGGGCTACACTCTTTTTTATGTATTAGGGTTTGACTTCCCTTATTAGAAAAATCCATTTATTTATATTGTTTTTATTGAATTGTGTTGAGATTAAAAAGTTAAAATTTTCAACACTAACCAACTCTTTTGAAATATGAATAAGAAAATGAGTGCCTTAAGTAAAATTATTGAATAGTCCCTATACCTAATCATGTGAAGTGGGAATTACGAATTACCCGTGGGGGTGTATGAATTACATTCACTCTATTTAGAACAAATACTAATTTGATACAGATAAATGCAAAAAAAAATTTAAAGTAAAAAAAAAATATTTTTTTATCCCCAAAATATTAAAATTATATGAAAATGATTCACCAAACCAGTTCTTAATTTTATTTTATTTTTAAAATACATAATTTGAAAATTAAGTCAAGGTAAGCACTTTTCGTTAATTATTTGATGTGAATCTGATATACTCATAACTATTAGTCTACTAGATCCCAAACTAATTCTATTATTATAAATCATCATAGGCATGACACATCAAATAAATAAACAAATTATTTTAAAAATTAAGGGTACTTACGTGTAGGTCCTAATAAGTGGACTTATTGTTTAATAAGTCCTATCAAAAAAATTTGTTATAAAAAAAATGTCACTAATTGTAAGTTTTAGCTATAATTTATAAAAATTATGACAAAAAAAAGTCACTAATTGTCAATTTTTAGCGACGTATATAAAAAATTGTTACAAAAAAAATATTTTTAACGATAATTTTATCGAGACTTATTTTCAATAGGACTTGATGGGAATTAAGTCTAACTATTAAGACCTATTGGTAGTTTACCCTAAAAAAATTAGGGCAAGTATTGGCCGCTAGTATTTGATGCTGACAATTTTCTAACTTGGCTTACAGATCACCATTAATGACACAAAACGTACGTTAGGTAACTAACTGAAAACGCTGTCAAATTATGTTTTTAGACATAAACATACCCTTCATTTTCCTAGTAATTGGTTGATTTTGTGGATTCTGTTATTTCAATTTGAAGATAATTGTGATTGATAACGATGTTGAAACCAATCATTGCATTGAAATTAATTTTAGGTTAAAATATTATAACAGTCCGTGTTTTTGTAATCTCTCCATTTTTCTTTTATTTAGATTATTATTATTTTTTAATTTGACCTTTTACTTGATTTTATTTTTATTTTTATTTTTATTTTTATCCTATACAAATCAAATGCTCCAGCACAAACAATTAGAAAGACATGATATAATAATTTGATGCTCTAATAGAATAATAGTTTGGTGGAGGAGGACATAAATTAGAGTTTTGAGAGTCAAAATGGACAAACGTTAAGGAAATAATTGATGGTTATACTCTTAATTTTATTCTGGCCTTGTTTGATTTACAAAGTTAATAGTGAAGGTATTAATAATCTCATTAAATTAGTGTGGTATTCACTATTCAATTGGATTAGTAAGATAAATTATCTCCTTATCTATTGTTTGATTTGTATTGGATAAGAAAACAAATGAAAGTAAAAAAGTCTTTTTATTTTATTTCCCAACTCAAGATATATAATACCACCCCTACCTCATTATTAATAATTCTACAAATTTATTGGATTAATTATCCATTAGATTAATAGTCTTAAAATAAAATTTCAAAACAAATACAGGATTATTGAATCCACGGATTAATAATCATAATCCTATGTTCTAATTATGTCAATCAAACATGCCCTTAGTGTAAGGAATGTGCACACTTGCGTTTAGTTCAGTTATTTACGGTATCCCTAAACTTGTTATCCACAACTCAACTCTTTCTCTAGCTCCCCCCCTCTAATTAATTACTAATAAATAATTGTGATTTTAACAATGCTGTTAATTGTGTTGTATTTGTATTTGTCATAAATACTAATACTTGGATTTGTTAATGGTTGTCTTGATTTCAGGGAAGATTACATTTTGGGAGCAGCACTAGGTTCTTTTTATGGCTGGTGGGATTAATAGTAATGTTATTATTAGTAGCATTTTAGTTAGTTTTAGAACTGAATTCTATTTAGTTTAGCCACCATTGTTGGAGGGGAGACGCATGAAGAATAATAACCGAACCACCACCCACCCACAGCCTACAGGGAGAAAGAGAAGGAAGAGAGCTTGGGAATTCAGTAAAGCTAAAAATTCTTTTCTTCTTCCTTTCTTCTTTCCTTTGTCCTTTTCCTTTTATGTAATTGTACGCAATTATATTCTCTTGTTCGATTTGGAGCTCGAGCAGTCATGTTTTTTCGTAGATGATGATGATGATGATGATGATGATTATAAATAAATATTTAGTAAATTCCCATTAGCCGTGCCTACATAGGATTTGGTAGACGGGGGGACCCTCCCATCAACTTTCACCTCCCTTTGTTTCAAATAAGTTAAGCAAGTATCTTGCCCCACTTGAACAAAGAGTAATAGAAAAAGATGGATTGTACCCTTTTGTGTTTTTCTTTCTATGGTTAGCACTGATGTGTTGTTACCTTTTGTCTATATTTATTTATTTATTCTCTCACACGGGAGATTAAGATTAGAAACTTGAGTGATTTTTAGGTAGCTACATAAGAGGATTATGCAGGCAGATTATGTTATTACTGGGTGGTTGTGTGTGTAATTTAAATGTATATATAAAATAAACAAAAAAAAAATAATTCAGAAAATAATTAAATAAATTAAATTCTGAATTAACCGTTTACAGAAACTTTAAGTTGAGATTTGTGTTGGACAGAATCTCTTTAAAGTAAATTTCGTCATTACTCCGATGTTTCGAGATTTACTGACCTCTACTTCTCATGGTGCAACGACTACTACTTGATTTGTAGTACTACAAAATCAAATCTGGCAAACCAAACAATGTTGTGACCCTCCCTTTCTCTTCCTACAGACTAAATGATGGACAAATGCAAGAGCACAGGAGGGCGAAAACAAGAAGAAGAAGGAAGAGACGCTTGGAAATATTGGATGCTTTGAATTGCTAGAATGGCAGGCTATTTATAGCCAACCATGCACCTATTCGAGTAGGCCTTGGTGGCTGCTAGGCCATGGCCGAAAAGTTGTGATCGAAATGATACCGGTTCGAAAATGAGGTGACCAGAATTCGAAATTTGGAAAATTCGAATTTGAAATTTTGGTGTAAGATTTGAAAGTTTCTTGCACAAAAATTCAAACGAATTTGGTTCAAAAAATTTAAGCAATAACCTGACCCGACCTACAACCCGCAACGGTAGGTTAGCCGTCAGCGCGCACACGTGTGTAGGGGTTCTAGTCAAAGCATACTTTGTCCATAACTCCACTCCTTTCAAAACTTAGGGTGCCCCTTGGAGCCCATCCCAAGTATGGCAAACTAGAGGTTATATACTCATATAAACTCTCTTTGTTTCAATGTAGGACAAGTCATTTTATAAATATGTAGGAAATCCACCTAAAACTATTTCCATGAGCCCAAAAATGCACGTTGAATTCTCATTCATTGGTTTTGAGCAACCAAATATATGATGTTATTCACTACGCGGCATTCAACATAAACCCATTTTGAAACAAAAATAACACTTGGGTCATATCTTAATTAATGCTCAAAGTTGGCAAAAAATAAGATATTTAGAAAGCCATTTTCCAACAATTCCCCATATGAATGGAATTCAAGATAACGGACATGTAACAAAATGCAAACAAATAAATAGTACATTAAGAAGATACACCACATTGAGATAGCTAACTTTTGGCTTTAAACCTCCTCTAATGAAAGTTTATCAGACTTACTGGCTAACCAGTGGACGCGATACATTGAACTGTTCAGTTGTTTGTGTAAAATAAGACAATAGACTACGCATATTATATCTGTAGACACAGTTTGGTTCTCACGGTTGTGTTCATTTTGGCTCTGAACAGCACCTAGTAATTCATGAGTGCTCTAAAGAATTTAGCCTTCTCAATTCTCAAAGAACCGGCCCAGTTCACATTCATAGAAGTGACTTTTTATTAATAGTATCATGCCATACCCCACTTGGATGTTCAAGCTATAAGAATCATTAAAAGAAAAGCTTATCCCACTAACGCTACAATCACTCTTCTTATCATAGAAATTGGTAGAAGTAAACCTCGTTAGTGATACGTGAAGTCATCCATAATTCAATTGTCCATTTGAACCTAGATCTTGGGATCTCCAGTCAACTAGGTTGGGTTGGCATTAAGGCGACTTTTAAGTAATAGGCTTTAATCTCATTCGCCTCGATAAATTGTGCACTTGCTCTCAGGCTAGCCCTTTAGTCAATGGATCGGCAATATTTTCTCTTGACTTTACATATTCTATGGAAATTATTTCATATGAGAGCAAATGCCGAACAGTATTATGTCTTCGACGAATGTGTCAAGACTTACCGTTATACATATGATTTTGTGCCTGTCTTATTGCTGCTTCACTATCACAGTGAATGCATATAGCTGGCACAGGTTTAGGCCACATTGGAATGTCTTCTAAGAAATTACAAAGTCATTCTGTTTCTTCTACTGTTTTATCTACTGCGATAAACTCAGATTCCATTGTCGACCTTGCTATGCATGTCTGCTTGGAGGATTTCCAAAAGACTGCAACACCGTCCAAGGTAAAGACGTATCCACTGGAAGATTTTGAGTCTTTAGTATCTGATATCCAATTTGCATCGCTGTACCCCTCAAGTACTGTTGGATATTTGATATAATGTAAGTCATAATTCTGGGTATGTCTTAGATATCTAAGTACCTTAATTATCGCTTTTCAGTGATTTGACCTTGGATTACTCGTGTACCTACTCAGTTTTCTCACAACATAGGCTATATCCGGCCTAGTGCAATTATTAAGTACATCAAGCTTCCGATTAATCGAGAGTACTCTAATTGTGATATGCATACACTTGTATTCTTTCACAAATGAAGACTACTGTCAACAAGTGTTTTAGCAGGACAGTTGTTATGCTTTCCGAATTTCTCCAGAATCTTCTTAACATAATGAGACTGAGATAAAGTATATCCTTCAGATATTCTAGTATTTTTTATTCTTAGAATTACATCTACTACTCCAAGATTTTTCATGTCAAACTTTTTGTTCAACATTTTCTTTGTGGATTTAATCATGTCATTATTGCTTCTAATAATGAGCATGTCATCCACATAAAGACAAACTATGATATAGCCTTTGTCTATACTTTTAACATAGACGCATTTGCCACATTCGTTTATCTTAAAATCATCCGAAAGCATAATGTCATCAAACTTTTCATGTCATTGTTTCGGAGCTTGTTTTAATCCATAAAGGGATTTGACAAGTTTACAAACCTTTTAATCTCTTGGCCGAGAATTTGAAACCCTTCCGGTTGTTCCATATAGATTTCCTCATCTAACTCGCCATTTAAAAATGTTGTTTTAACATCCATTTAATGTATCTCTAGATTATATAATGTTGCAATCGCTATTAGCATGCGAATAGATGTTATTTTGGTCATTGGTGAATAGGTATCAAAATAATCAAGGTCATTCTTCTGCTTATATCCCTTAACAATAAGCCTAGCATTTTATTTATCTATTGAACCATCTGCTTTTATTTTTCTCTTGAACATCCCCTTATATCCAAGAGGTTTACTTCCTGGTGGAAGATCCACCAGTTCCCAAATATGATTTTGCAAATAGATTTAATTTCACTATTCACAGTCTCTTTCCATGATGGAGCTTCAAGATCTGACATTGCTTTCTTGAAGTTTTGAGGCTCATTTTTTAACAGGTATGTCAAAAAATTAGACCAAATGATTTAGGGATCCTAGTCTGCTTGCTATGTTTAGGTTCATCTTCTTCATTATCATTTTGAATTTTCACTACTACACATAACAGTATCAAAAGTTCTTTTATTTGAATTTGTCTCTTCAGTTTCCTTGCAAGGAAAAATGTGTTCGAAAAACGACACATTTCTTTGACTCAATAATAGTATTTACATGCATATTAGGATTTTCAAATCTATGAACTAAGAATCTGTATGCACTACTATTATTTGCGTAACTAATGAACACACAATCAACGATTTTTGGTCATATCTTACTTGTTTTAGGACTCGGGACTGCCACATTAGACAACGATTTTTAGTCATATCTTAGTCGTTTTAGGACTAGGGGCTGCCACCTTGGGCAAACACCCCACACTTTGAGGTAATTATAGGTAGGTTGTCGACCTTTCCATACTTCATAAGATGTTTGATTGATTTTCTTGTGGGGTACCCTGTTAAGGATAAAGTTATGAGACAAGATCGCATTCCCCCATAAGTTCTGAGGTAACCCTAAACTAATCAACATGGCATTTATCATCTCTTTAAGAGTTCGATTATTTCTCTCAGCAACTCCATTAGACCGAGGAGAATAGGGTGCAATGGTTTGGTGAATAACACCATGTTCAGAACAAAATTTCTCAAATTGTGCATCATACTCACCACTTTTGTCACTTCTTATAGCAATTCTAGCTTAAACCCGACCCGTTGATGTAATAACCCAACTCTCGTATGTGATTCTGGTATATTTTCAGTCTCTTATTCTATGCTTTCAAACGCTTAATGTGAAATTTTATGTGAAGTTAAGTTTGAGCAAATGGATCTTATGATTAGAGATCTATATCTGTTTAATAAGGAAAAATATCTGTCATAATTAAAATGTTCAGATCAGAAATTGAAGGCCTTAGAAGCTTAATAATCTGAAATTGATGTTACATTTGAGATCAGCATGATTTTTAAGTCATAATAAGCATTTTTGTAAAAATTTGATTTGGGATGGTTAAATTGATTGATTTTTGTCCTATTCACTTTTTATATATATCTATGTTCTCTTAAACATTTGACTTAGAAGATATTTCCTTAGAGAAGGTTAGAAAAGAAGAGAGTTAGAGAAGAGAAGGAGGTGTGTAACAAGGAAGAGGGTTGGAAAACTTGAAGGGAATTTGAGAGGTCTAAGCTTAAGGTAAATTTATTCATCTCCTACAACTCTTCTTTTGAATTGAGTGAGATTTCCTCATAATCATGTGCCTTAAGGTTTGTAATTGAGGTCTTGTGTGTGTGCAAGTAGTTAATTGGCAAGATAAACTTACCCTTGATTGTTTTACCTCAACTTGAATTATCTATAGGAAGTTACATTCTATTTCTTCCATGGACATGCTTGAACTCAATTGTGTGAACATGGCCATGTGTATGTGTATGTTTATGTGTATACGAAGTTAGAAGTCTCATGAATTGAGTGATGTTTATGGGTTTAAAGATCAAGGACCTAATTCATGTCTAGATTGACATGTGGTTGTAAATCTTATTAACATGCTTTTTAAACCTATTTGGAACCTTGTAAACACTTGCCAAAAAATTGTGTTTTGCTTGGAATTTCGGACTGAAATTGGCCAAATTGCCGCACGTGCAGGAGTCATGGCCGCACGTGCGGGAACCTTGCCACACGTGCGGGGCTCACAGCCGCATGTGCGGCCCATGCTGAAGAATTTCGCCCGCTCCGTTTTACGTGCTTAACCCTCTAAAATTGTTGAAATCTGTATTTGGTGCATTTTTTATATTTATAAATTCATTTGAAGCGAAGTGAGTCCGAAAATGATTCAATAAGGAAAGGAACTAATTTATGAGTTATGTATGTGTGCAGGACACACTCCGGGAGAGACTAACGCTCCGACACAACGCAGTGAGTAGTAGTGCTGTAATAGTACGCTTTACTTACTGCTAATAAGTACCATTAGCACTTTGTTATAGCATATCAACTATGCTAACTTACATGAACGATTAAAAGAATGTGTGTACTTTCATATGACTCTGAAACTCTGTATGGCTCTGAAATTAGTCTGCTCTGATGACATCTGGGCCTATGGCCAATCTGTGGAATCTGTTAGGCCTATGGCCAATCTGCAAAGAATCTGACAGGCCTAAGGCCGTTCTGTATGTATCTGGCCTTAAAGGCACTCTATTTAATCTGGGCTTAAAGCCACTCTGTTTAATCTAGGCTTAAAGCCACTCTGTCTAAAGATTGGGCCCAAGGCCGTTCTGGAAACAATTATAACATCAGATTAACTATATGTCTTTTACATTTGTATACGCATTAACATGCATTATAATTCAAGTTAATCATCGAATTATTTAGGTACTATTATTCACTGAGCCTGGCTCACTCTGTGTTATGTCTGTTTCTGTAGGTAACCAACCTGGAGGTCAGCCTTAACCTGTGACACTCGTTTCTCTTTTGTCAATTTCAATATGCCCAAACACTTAGATGAAGCCCGATCATTTTTGTGGAGTCTTGCTAAGCTTTTGGCTTGTACTCTAATTGTCTTCCTAAAGTTGAAATGTACATAACCCCTTATCCTCCCATGCTTTTGTTACGCCCAATCTTGGGGCTGGGTCTGTATATGTGTATATACATAACTATCTATCTGATGCATTGTTTGTGATCCTAACATAATAATAGTTGCTCAATGGATGTGATTTTATGTCATATTATATTAATAAACGCTTCCGTTCAAGCCCCATATGTTATACATATTGAGTTGACATTCGTTTCTGAAGTGATCACGCCCAAACTTTTAGGGGCGGGTTTGGGGCGTGACAGTTGATGTTCTGGATCCAAGTTTTATTATTTTATACGATTGTTCATGTCTTATTTCATCCTATTCCTCATTGAGTTTGGTTATTGGAGTGTCTTGGTTGCGTTTGGAACTTGTCAGGAGTTAGTTTTTCAAAATGGTTTCTACCTAGATTTTGGCTTATTCGCTCGAGTGACACTTCTTGCGCTTGAGCGGTCTTTGAGTACTCTTAGTACTTTTACAGACCTACAGAGATACTAGGAGTTGGCATTCTATGCTCAAGCAGTACTTCTTGCGCTCAAGAGGTATTGGCTTGAGCGGCACTTCTTGAGCTCGAGCGATGGTCGTCTGTCTATAAAACTTCTGGGAGTTTCTATTCTTCACTCGAGCTGTAAACTTCTTCGCTCGAGCGGTCAGCGCATATATCAGTCCGTAAAAGTCACTTTTTGAGTCATTTTTTCATATATCTCTCTCTAAACATTTTTTCATATCTCTCTCTCTCTCTAAGCATTCTAAAAATCCTTGTTCTACAGCTGCTCTCTCTAACACTCACATTCTCTCTACAAATACACTCTCATCCATTGATTTCTTAACCCTAGTCCCTTTGTTAAAAAGGTAGAACTCATTTAGAGCTTCATTCTAATCAGAACTATGGAGGATAAAAACTCAAGCCCAAAACCCAAGCAAATTAAGATACAGCCCCGAGCATCCCGGCCAAGGCAAAGTTCCAAATAAAGTCCAGGCCCAAGTCCTTAGAAAACCCAGTTGCAAAGAAAACAAAGTCACATGATAAGAGATTTAAACAAGATCACTTTCTGAAAAGAGATCTGTAACATGAAGGAAAACCTTTGGATCAAATAGAAATCAATGATAAAGATCAAAATTGACAAAAAAAAAGGATACAAGATCAACCGACTCTGACAAACTGAGCATCCGATAAGGAAAATCCAACGATCAAGAATGTGAACCCATATCCGAACTAAATCTAGGCCATCCAAAATACAGCAACTCCGACAATAGCAGATCAAGACAACTGGTGCACTTGCCCCACCAGTGCCTGAAGGAATAAAACACCATTGGATCGGGACAGCTATCCAATGGTCAAGATACCAGGTGTCCACACTATAAAAGGGAAGAAGAAAATCGTTTAAAGGCAAGCACAAAAAAGATATTGTCTTTCAAAGAAACAAACAATATGTTTGAACTGTATTCCAACTTGATCGTCGGAGGGTCCTCCCGGCCAACCATGGTCGGGAGAGATCACTAACGTCTTAGCATTTTTCTTTTCTACAAAGCAAATAAAGGACCAGCTCATCCCAATTTCCCTGTAGAGAATAAATTTCACCCTTCCACAATTGGTGTCGTCTGTGGAAAACTCGAGAAAAGATGAGTGTTTATCCCACTCCTGGACGAAATACCAACTCACTCCCAAAATTTCCCGATCGAAAATATGGCTAGTGAAAATTTCGGCCACGATCCCAATAAATCACCTGAGAATTCAGTGCTAGTAGCTCTGCCAGATCCCCGAAAACCAACAAGGCCGACTTGTTGAACAATTAATGGCAGAAATGGAAGCACTCAAGGAAAAACTACACGCGACTCAAAGAAGGCCCGTCAAGCAAGCCAGAACTACCGATCGACAAAAGCAACCAAATCACCATCAGGCCATGAGCTAGACCGCCAATAGCAACCTCGATCGAAAGCAGAAAAAGCGTCTGGTCACCCGAAGGGATTCTTCGGATAACTCGGAGAATGACTTGAGAAGCTAGCTCGATGGTCGAACCAAGGGCCATCCAACACCTGTTAGATGAAAACTCTTCACAGATGATTTAGCATCCCTCTTTTCCCGAACAATAGATAGTGCGGATCTACCAAAAAGGTTCACCCCGCCAAAATTCAACTTGAATGATGGCAAAGGGGATCCGACCAGCCACATCCGACATTACACGCAGGCCATGATGTTGTGGAGCAACAATGGCCCGATAATGTGTCGAATGTTTTCCTCAAGTTTAGGAGAGATGGCATTACGCTAGTACTACAAATTGGAAGCCCGATCCATCAGTGATTGGGCACAGTTGCAGCAAGCATTTGTCTCCTGCTTTATCACCAATAGCCGGCTGCCAAAAGAGGTTGATGTGCCCCTCACAATGAAGAAAGAAGATACAAAGAGGCTACGAGAGTATTCTAGTACATACTAGGCAGCTTATAATGAGATCAATAACTACAATGAACAACGGGTAGTAGCCTCATTCAAGTTAGGGTTGCTACCCGAGAGCTAGCTCTAACAGTCTCTAACGAAAAAGCCATCGACCGATGTGGGAAATCTAATGAGACGAGTCAAACAATATTGTAAGATTGAAGGCGACATAAGAGGCGCCGAAGAACTGAAATCTGTTCGGATCCTAACTAAGGCTCCAAGAAAATATGAGAAGAAATCTCCGAACAACAAAAGAAAATCGCCGATCAGCTAAAAATCCGAAATGAGGCCTTCCGAGCAATTATTACCATTTTCACTGAGCCGATATATTAAAGATTGCATTAGACTACATTGGCGATCCATTACTTGGCGATCCATCAAAAATCAAAATAAAAAATCTCTGGATGCTTGGCGATCCATCACTTCGCAATCAAAGATTGCGTTATTCTTACCTTAAGGATCATGGACACCTCACAGAGGATTGCAAAGTGTTAAAACAATTTCGGGAGGAATTGGTGCAAAGCGGACACCTATGATCTTATATTGACTCGTCCACAGATCGAAAGGAGAATATTAGGGACAAAGTTGGGGAAACACAACCCATGGCAACTATCAATATGATTTATTCGGTTCCAACAAAGAGGCATATAAGTCGGGAAGCAACACCAACACTCTGAAGAGAAATTATGTCCCTATCGGGGGCGGCTGCAAAAAGGGTTCGTTCATCCACAAGGATTTCTTTCTCTGATGAGGATCTGGCATGGGTCCATCATCCCCATAATGATGCACTGGTAGTAACACTACAAATTGGGGAATTCGCTGTCAGAAGGATATTGATCGACCAAGGCAGTTCAGCAGAAGTCATGTACTACGGACTCTTCAAAAAATTGGGATTGTCCCATGAAGCCCTGCTCAATATGGAATCCCCACTCTATGGCTTCAACTCGAGCCCAATATTTCCTTTAGGACGAATCTTTCTGCCAGTCAAGGCTGGAGAAACAGTCCACCGAGTCAAATCTCAGGTGATTAATGTGTCATCCCCTTATAATGTCATAATGGGTAGAACTTGGTTCCACCAAATGGAAGCCATCCCATCCACGTTCCACCAGGTTCTACGCTTCCCAGAAGCTAAGACGTTAGCACCATCCAGGGGGACCAAACAATGGCAAAGCAATGTATGGTAGTGTCTTCAACTTGGCCACCAGCAGTTCGGACAAATGACTCAGAAGAGGAAGTTGAACCCGAGACTGGAGCTAAAACTGTCGAAGAACTCGAAAAAGTACCAATCGATCCTGAAGACAAAGACAGATTATTTCTCGTAGGTAAAAACCTCGCCCCATAAGAGAAAAGTCAGCTGGTGGATTTCTTACTCCACTACAGAGATATATTCGCCTAGACACCTTATGAGATGGAAGGTATCGACCCAAGGGTGACAAGCCACAATTTACATGTGAGTCCAAACTCACGACCAATAATACAGAAGAATAGAAGGTCCACACCTCAACACGTTGATGCCGTCAAAGAGGACGTAGCTAAATTACTTGAAGCGAATGCCATTCGGGAAGTTTAATATCTAAAGTGGTTATCCAACACTGTAGTCGTCAAGAAAAAGAATGGCAAATGAAGGCTGTGCATGGATTTTACCGATTTAAACAAAGCATGCCCCAAGGATAGTTTTCCTCTACCGAAAATTGACCAACTCGCGGATGCAACCTCCGGACATGGAAGAATGAGTTTTTTGGATGCGTATCGGGGATACCATCAGATTGCAATGCATCCGGATGATTAGGAAAAAACCTCATTCATCACATCTCTCAAGTTATGTTATTACAAGGTAATGCCTTTCGATCTTAAGAATGCCAGAGCAACGTATCAACGACTGGTCACAAAGATGTTCCGCAATCAAATCGGACGGAACCTTGAAGTATACATTGATGACATGGTGATCAAGTCAAAATAGGCTAGGCACCATCCTAATGACCTCTATGAAACATTTGAGGTGCTTTGTAGATACAAGATGAAGCTCAACGCGGCAAAATGTGCTTTCGGGTTTGGATCAGGAAAGTTCCTAGGGTATATCGTCACTAATCGATGAATAGAAGCCAATCCTAATCAAATCCAGGCATTGATCAACCTAACCCCACCTTCAACTGTTAGAGGAATCCAAATGCTCACGGGGATGGTAGCAGCCCTCAATAAGTTCATCAGCCGATCCTCCGATCGGTGCCGATTGTTTTTCCAACTGACCAAGAAAGAGAACCGATTTGAATGGACCTCAGAATGTGACCATGCTCTGCAAGAACTAAAAGGTTACCTAGCCAAACCACCTCTACTCACTAGCCCCGATGACATCGAAAGGTTGTACTTATACCTAGCAATTTCCAATCATGCCGTAAGTTCGACGCTCATAAAAGAATCTTCAGATAGACAAATACCAGTCTTCTATATGAGCAAAACATTACTCGACATAGAGACTAGATATCTGCCCCTTGAAAAGTTGCTCCTAGCGTTGGTCGTTTCATCTCGCAAATTGCACAATTACTTTTTGGCCTATCCTATCATTGCTTACTCGACTTTTCCACTTAAGCGAGTCCTGCACCAATCCGACTCTTCGGGTTGAATTTCCAAATGGGCTATGGAGCTCGGATAATATGATATTCAGTTTCAACCATGGACTTCAATAAAAGTGCAGGTTTTGGCCGATTTCCTAGCCAAATTTTCACCAAAGCCAAACACCATAGAGGGCGAAGTAAGAATCACACCGTCCACCGACACTGAATGGATATTGCGTTGCGATGGGGCCAGTAACGCTAAAGGTGCAGGGATCAGATTCATACTGATCACACCACACCAAGAAACAATTAAAATCTCCACTCGCTTGGGCTTTTCAGCTACCAATAATGAATGCAAATATGAAGTTCTCATCAATGGCCTCACGACCGCAAAAATGCTAGGCACTAAATCTAAAAGTGTTCAGTCCTATTCACAACTGGTTGTCAAATAGATAAATGAAGAATACGATGCTCGGGATGAACGGATAATAAAGTATCTGGCAATAGCAAAAGCCACGGCCAAGCAATTTCTTTCTTTCGAGATTTAACAGATCGGACAGGACCAAAATAGCCATGCCGATGCACTGGCTACTTTGGCCACGGCAATTGCACAGATAGAACGACGCATGATCGAGGTAGGGGCCATTTCCACCTCTAGCATCGCTAAGGAAACTACATGCCCTATCCATTTAATGAAAGTTGGATGACCCGTCTTGTCCGGTATTTGTTTAATGGTACCATGTCCCCCGACAGCAAGGAGGCCCATCGGATCAAACTACAAGCTACGCGTTTTTGGCTGAATGATTCAAATCAACTATTTAGGAAGTCTTATTCAGGCCCCTATCTCAAATGCCTTCATCCTAATCAGGTCACAAGTATATTAGATGAGATGCACCCCGGTTCATGCGGGGCTCATGCAGGGGGCAGATCACTGTCTCATCAGGCTCTCACACAAGGATATTAGTGGCCCTGAATGCATCGTAACGCACAACAGCTTGTACAGAAATATCCGGCATGCCAAAAGTTTTCACCAATCATCCGGCAACCCTCTGAAGAACTCAATCCCGTTTCAAGCCCTTGGCCATTCGCACAGTAGGGATTGGACCTTGTCAGGCCATTACCTCGCGCTCCAGAAAATCTAAAGTGGTTGATCGTAGCAACGGATTATTTTACAAAGTGGATTGAGGCCGAACCATTGGCCACTATCTGGGATGTTGATATCCGGTGATTTTTACGGCGAAACATCATCATAAGGTTTGGGATACCAAGAGCACTTATATCTGATAATGGCACGCGGTTCGATTGTCAAATGTACAAAGAACTATGCGCCCGATATGGAATCAAGGCTTGTTATTCCGCCCTAGCTTATCCACAGAGTAATGGGCAAGTCAAAGCTTCGAACAAAACCATTCTAAGTGGTATCAAAAAACGGTTGGAGGCATCCAAAGTGAGATGGGCCGAAGAGCTCCCAACAGTACTTGGTCATACAGAACAATGCCTCGACGTCCAACAGGCGAGACACCTTTCTCCATAGCCTTCAGGGTGGAAGCCGCCATCCCACTAGAGATCGACTTCTCGACAGGAAAGTCTTATTTAGTGGAAAGTGGAGCGAATGACGAACTACTCCAAGGGGAACTTGATCTTGCCGAAGAAAGACGCGAGAAGGCAATGCTGCGGTTGGCAACATACCAGCAAGACATAGCTCGGGCCTACAATAAACGAGTAAAACACCGACGGTATGTGGTCGGTGAATTAGTTCTAAAAAAAGTCCTCCCTAATGCGTGAAAAGCTGTAGATGGAAACTTGGGCCAAATTAGGAAGGACCATACCAGATCACTAATCTAGCCATGGAAGGGGCATACGAGGCAGCCAATCAATATGGGAATGTTCTTTCGAGGCCTTGGAATGCGATGCATCTAAGGAAGTATTATCATTAAACCTTGTAACTACAATGTAATAACGCTCAACTATGAAACATAATGAATAAACACAAGGTTGCATCATAAAATCTTCGTCTTATTAAACCAGGCCTCTTATATTGCATTCTTAATTTCATAAAAGTAAGGAACAGACAAAATTACAAGATCATGGAACTTATTCCAACAATATTCGATGAATACATATTCCTTCTCCAATCTATCCTCTATCCTCTCCAACTGAGGGCTTTCCAACTGTTGGGCCCTTATTCGGAAAAAGAGTTGTTAGCCCTCATTTCAAACTCTGTTTGTTTCAAAGCCATCTCCATTTCAACCATATTAGCATAGTCCTAATAGGTCGAGTCCTTATTATTGAAATCTGTATAGTCTTCAAGAAGATTCTTTGCTTCGTACTGAGTATGGATGTAAGTAGCAGAAATCTCGTCCAAAGCTTGACAGGTGGTCATATTATTCTTGTGCCAATGAAGCAAAAGTGGGAGCTAGTCCAGAAAGGTGTAGAGTTCCGCTTAAGCAATCAGATTAAGAACATGGCTTCACGAAACAATATCACAAGCCCATTGAAGATTCTTTAGGGAAATGGTATCATGAAGAACTTCGAAGCATGAATAAGAAAAGGCCGTAAGAACGGTTTGGGCCTTGTACCGCCGATAATCCAAAGGAAGAACAAGGGCTTGGTAGGCAAGAAAGTGCTGTCTTTCAAAAAGCATGAGCTTTAGTTCCTCAATCTAGTTCGGATTTTGAGGAAGAGCAGGTGCAGTAAGATCCAGACCAAAAGAAGGAGGATATCGTGGTTCATTTACAAATTTACGCTAATCAGATAAGGAGAGCTTTTCCTTTTTGGCCAAACGTGATGAACTAAGCCCTAAACTCTCAATTGGATTCAGGACCTTCTACACTATTTTGGTCGGAAGGGTCGAAGTGTACAATACCGAAAGATGATTGTCTTCCAAACAATGAATACAGTCGAATGGTACGTAAGGATATACCACCGAGCTACGAAGAGATGGATGAACCAAGGTCAGGTCATTAAACTCCACAAATCTGTAGTGAATTTGCTCCCTCGTTTGAGGATGGGATGGCTCTGGCCAAGCATCCCAGCCAGTGGTAGTAGAAACTGAGACTGCTTTATCCCAAATCAACGTCTCAGAAGAAAAAGAAGAACCTCCAAGTTCCATACAAGCAAGTTGTTGTTCGAGGTCCATATGAGCAGATTGTGGCTAGCAAAGTTCGTGCTCTGTTACAACTTTCATAACTTGTTCCACAACTCGTATAAATGAAATGAAGTGAATACGACTAATTAATGCGGGGATATTATTTCAAGGCTGGCTATCCATTTCCTCCGCTCCTTCATATACCCAAAAGAAAAGAAGAGTTGAAAAGACAAGATTCAACCCTTCATCTGCTTAGTTAGCAGAACCAAAAGTTCAACACATGCAAAGGCGAAGATGATATTATGCATATCCTTCATGTGTCAAAAGTACTTTACAAGATATACGAATGTACAGGTTCCAAAAAAAAAAAACACCAGAACAAACAAAAAGAGTAAACAAAACAAAGCGGCACAAGATGTAAGCAAAGTGGTCCCCGAACAACATCTTTACAAACTATCCAGCTCGAAAGGGATAGGAATCTCGGAATTCGACAAAGGAACTCGGGAGTATAGTTCAGAAGACTCTGCAACCCCCATTCGAGTTATTGCCGATCTCCATCCTTCTCAGAAAAAGAAGTTTTCTAGTTTATTCATCTGGTCGGCATACACAATGTTTGCTTCATTTCAAGTGGCCTCAATACTCGCTTTCAGCTCTATCTCATGTTGGCCCTTCATTGTCTCCATGGTTTTGCTCAAGGCCTCATAATCCGACCTTAATGTATCAAGCTGACAAGCAGCCGCTTCAACATTTTCTTTAGCTAACAACTAGTTTAGTTCGGCTGTTGCAATTCTATTCTCACCTTGTGCCAACTCCTCATTAGAATGTTCCCTCTCCACCAACAATTGTTTCCTCTCATCAGCAATAAGTCTTCTTTCTTCTTCGATCTTGTGTTTCTCTTCACCATGCCGATCCTTCTAACGGGTTAGCCGAACCCCTACCTCTGTGAATTAGTTGACGGCCTGTATCACCATGCTCGTTAAAATTATAACAGATAACCGAAATTAGAAATATACCATGATAAGCTTACCATTACTAAATTATGGATTCCTTGGCCCAGACGTCGAATGTCTTCTGGAATCTGCATACCTCACGCCATAGCAAGGGCAACGCCAGCATCCGTAAATATAGAGTCAAGCGTATTTAAAGATCGACTCCTGATCATTGGTTGGAAAATATATTCAATCGGGCCTTCTACAACGCTTTTCGCATGCTCTTCGCTTTCCTGAACACGTTGCCGACTTGATGACGGTCCTATCCCTCTAGGCGGATGATCGGCTACTCTGCGTAAACTACGATCACCGACGTCTTGACTGGCCCTCCGAGCAGCTTCGGATTGCCTGGTCATCCATCATCGAGTAGACATATCGGGCGCCGAAGACTCTGACAAACTAGTCAATAACAGAATCGCCTCTATTAGACGACTTCCTCAGTCTGCTTCTCCTCGCAACAAAGTAGACAATGATCCTACCTCTTGAGCTTCGGCAGGGGCCTCGGGAGCAAGATCGGACACGAGGGACAAGGCTACTCACGGCAGAAATTGATCAATCAACACCTCAGCCGATCGTGAGGCAGCGGCGGAACACCTCCAAACTACTTGTAACGCTTACAAATTTACACCCAGGATTCGTTTTGCCAATCTGTATTTATCGCGCGATGATCTGTAAAAACAAATTTAAAAAAATTTGAAAAAACAAACACAACACAATAACGATCCAACAAACAAAAGCAAACGAATGAATGACAGCTATACAGTTATGGAAATTATCACGGCTCACCAACACCCAACCTTCGAGGTACAGTTGCAGCACCCTCAGCAAAAAAGGAGGAGGCAAATTCCCAACTCCTAGAAACCATAACCACATCTTCCGATTCTACATCAAAGGTCTCTGGAAGCACCCAAACAAGTGATCTATCTCGATCACGACGCTTTGAGGCAAAAAAGAATGCCCCCAAAGGAGCTTGATATAGACTATAGCAATACTGTAACTCTCTCAAACCCAAATCCAAACCCAACATGTTGTTCAGCGCAAGCATGGCATTTATAATCTTAAAAACGTTTGTTGTCAACAAAAAGGGCGGGACTCCATAGTGGGAAAGGATGTCGCGAAGTTGGGGGTGAAGGGGAAACCTAACTCTGCCATCCACTATCGAAGATACTAACCATGGAACCCTCTCATCATTGGGGAATAAGTAATTATTGCCCAAACGAGGCGGTTCTATATTCACGCTAATAGGAATATCAGAAGTAGATCAAAAATGGGATATACCATCAGAACTAATAAGTAGATACACATATTTCCCCATCTCGATACAAACTCCTGGTGAAACTAACACAATATAAAAAGAGGGATACATGAACACTTACATTTTGGATGATGATTTGAATAGCAGAAAAGGAGAAAAATCTTCGATTGATATAGCTATGGAGGCACAAAATCCCGACTATCAATGCTAATGATTTAAGCAAAAGAAGTGTAAACGGCGCTCCCTTCCGACGCAAATATCACCTCCTTTAGATAAACGTGCCCTCGCATTTAATATGGAATACTGATGGACATGTCGGACTGTCGACACATGTCCACGTGACGTCAGCGTATTGGGAACCTAAAAATGAAAACCCTAAAAACCCGTAACCCTAGACGTATCCAGCAAAAATATTATGCTGATCTCTTGCTTTGCGCAAGGAACGGGTCCATGGGGATCCTCTCTTAAAACCTATCCGACGGATAGTACATCGACTCTAAGCTATGCCGATCTCTTGCTTTGCGCAAGGAACGGGTCCATGGGGATCCTCTTTTAAAACCTATCCGACAGATAGTACATCGGCTCTAAGCTATGCCGATCTCTTGCTTTGCGCAAGGAACGGGTCCATGGGGATCCTCTCTTAAAACCTATCTGACGGATAATACATTGACTCTAAGCTATGTCGATCTCTTGCTTTGCGCAAGGAATGGGTCCATAGGGATCCTCTCTTATTCGATGGATGGTACATCAGCTCTAAGCTATGCCGATCTCTTACTTTGCGCAAGGAATGGGTCCATGGAGATCCTCTCTTGAAACCTATCCAACGGGTAGTACATCGGCTCTAAGTTATGCCGATCTCTTGCTTTGTGCAAGAAACGGGTCCATGAGGATCCTCTCTTAAAACTTATCCAACGGGTAGTACTTCGGTTATACGATATACTGATCTCTTACTTTGCTTAAAAACAAACCCGTGAGAATACTTTTCTTTAAAAAAAAAAAAAAATTTATCTAACGGATAATTTAAAAGCTGAAACAATCCGCCGATCTCTTGAAATATAATACTTTGGCATAAATTTAAACTTAAATGTATATAACTCAAGTAGCGTGATCATTTCATCAAATACAGATCTATTAACTCAAAAAGGAAAAATTTGATGCATAATCTCTATAAAAAAAAATAAATAAATAAATAAAAACATTTCTCCTAGCCTTGTCCTAAGTACTACCAGTCTCTACTCCCTCAGCAGCATTCTGATTGGCGGCTTCGGTGTAGGTAAGGAACATTTTTTTCTCAGCTTAGAGTCTATTGGAACATTCACAGCCTCCGGTGCCAATGTCCATCGATCCTCAAATAACATGTTCTCAAGCTTGGCAAACTGCACCTTGTATATGGTGGTAACCTCATTGCATCCCTCATCTTTTGTTGCCTTTATCGCATTAGCCAGATTCTTTTTCGACGCAGCAAGTGCTTCAGAAAGTTGTTCCTTCTCCATCTTCAAAGCATTAATCTCTTGTTCCATAGATGTCAACTTAAGTCCATAGCTTAAAGCTTTGCATCGAACTCTACAACTTTGCCTTCTGCACTTGCTGCTTGCAGCTCAAGCTGTTTGATCTTCTCAACTAGTAGGTCATTCGACGACCTCAACTTATATGCTGCTCTAACCAGTCTATTATGATGCACCATGGCCTCATACATGGAAAACAGAACCTACATGCAACCATTCAATTCAAACAAAGCATAATCAACCAACCAACCAAATATAGGCACACAATCAAGCAATAAAAAGAAGACACAACAACTTACTATCAAAGAAAAATGTAGAGCTTGTGAGAAAACAATAATATCTGACTGTTCGGCTAGGTACGCGGCGTCAACCGATACAATCAAACTGCGAACAATCGCAGCAACAACTTCAGCGCTACCCATAACCGAATCTACGTTCATTAACTACCAATCCTTAAGGGCATGCACCACAGTGATCGGAGAAATAATGACTACTGGTTCAGAAGCAAAGGCTGGAGATGATACCATGGCAGCTACAGAAGGATCGGTGTTGCTCTTCTTCCGAACTTCGATCGATTGGTTGGACGGTCGTTTGCCCAATTTTTGGGCAGGAGAAATAGGGTCATCAGAGACCACTACAGGATTAAGAGAATCACTTACTATGACAATCGGCAAATGCTGGGGCCGATCGGCAGTTGCAAGGTCAGAAGACGTTTGCGAAGCAGATGTTGCCGCCGCAGCTCTTTCATATTTCCTAGCCACGGCAATCTCCAAAAAATTCTTTAGCGGCATGGTGTCGAATATGGTGGCCTCCGAACTAGATGATTCTTCTTGGAATCCTTCTTCAAGAGCAACTTCTTCAACGTTCTCTCACAAATGAGGAATGATGAAAAAAACAAAACCACCGTCAACACCGAGATCTATGCCATATGTGG
The DNA here is from genome assembly GCA_036172215.1 of Camellia granthamiana. Taxonomy (NCBI): domain Eukaryota; kingdom Viridiplantae; phylum Streptophyta; class Magnoliopsida; order Ericales; family Theaceae; genus Camellia; species Camellia granthamiana. The sequence goes on along the minus strand of JAXFYN010000033.1, from coordinate 1,271,613 downwards.
CTATTACTATTCCGTAATGAGGAATGTATGCGAGCAAGACATGAGCAGCCCGCCCTTGCACTTGTTGTTCTTGTGGCCCTGTATACGACCAAGCTCGCTGCAAAAGGGAGAGGTTTACTTGATCTTCCCACTCGCTAGGATCAGTAAAGACTTCGGGAGCTGTGGCAAATGAACACAACTATTAGTAAAATTATATGACAAGACAGATACAAGGACAAACCAAATAAAGGTGACTTATAACCTGGACAGCCAGTGACCTTAGGGACAGGTTGGATCCAATCAACTCCATGAGGAAATTTCCAATTTCCCTCTATTATAACAAATACATCATTCACATCTTTACCAGAATCAAGAAGCATTTGAACAAGTTGGCACTTCACCGACCTGGGTTTGAAGTAAAACTTTGCTTTCTTTGGTGATGGGAACAAAATTATAACAGTACCTAATCATAGACAGACCGAAGTTGATTCCAAGAATATCGTTCAGGGCCACTACTCCCATCACTATCCAAAAGAAATTAGGGGATAATTGGGAAAGGGGTACCCTATAAAAGTGAAGCAACTCTCGAAGGAGGGGATGCAAAGGGAATCTAACTCCTCCCTCTACTATATTTATCAAGGGGAGAGGGATTCGTTCTTCAAAACCCTCTAACAAACTATCATCGGAGGTGGGAAAGCGAGCAACGACATCCTCAAGGATATTATACAAAGCCCTGAATTCAACAATGCTCTCTTCGGATTCGAAAAAGGATCTTAATCGATTCATTTTAGTCAAACAAAAGCTAACAAAAATGGGAAATCACAAGAAGAAATGGGATGAACTAACAAATAACTTCTACTGAAGGATGGGGAAATGAATATAAGAGTTGAGGATGTGATGCGATGGGAGACGAAAGAGAAAAGGACCAAAACCTTCGATTAAATATGTCAGACGCGAAACGGCGCATTGAAGAAGGAAATGACGGGTGTCATTATTTAAATAAGGATACTTAACGGACGTGTGTCACAGATGGCGTTGTTTTCCCAAGAATCTGCGAAAGTCGACTAGGGCACCTTCGGCAATCCTTTACAATTAAATTGCCGAAGGGGGGCCAATTGTGGAGGATAAAAACTCAAGCCCAAAGCCCAAGCAAATTAAGATACAACCCAGATACTTGGAATTGATTTTGGAAGAAAATGGGGTTTTTCCCTAAATATATCAAATGTTAATTTTGTATAAATAATTGGAATTGATATTGAAAATGTGAAATTGGATAGATATTGGCGGTGTTTGGGAACCATTGAGATAGGATATTTTAGCCTCAAATTGCAAAAAAGCCTTTTAGCCTCAAATTGTCCCACCTAATTTTATAAAAAAAAAATGAAAAGCAGCGGCTGTCAGCAGCAGGCAGCCTACACTGTCACCAACACAGCGTAGGCTTCAGACAGTTAAATGACCATTTTACCGCTATAGATCAATTTTGGAAAAAAATAAGGTTAGGGCAAATTTGTCATTTCAATCTTAAACGTCATTTCAAATACATTTTTTAATACAACACTCAACCCAAAAATTTAACCCAACTTTCCAAATACAAAAACTAAAATAGCCTACTAAAATAGTCAAAAAGCCAAAAAGCCTAAAAAAAAAGCCACTTCACAGACACCCACATTGATGAAGATAGTGGAGTTGGGTATGTATTACCACTCACATCTTGGAATTTGGAAAGTTTATCTTTATAGAAATTAATTATCTGTTTAGAGATATCTGTTTTGGGCTATCGGTGGATGATAGTATGATTGTTGTAGAAATTGCATGAGAATTAGGAAAATTGAAACTATTTTCTCATTCATTGCATTGAACATTGTTGCATATTTAACACATTTGAAAATGTTGTTTTGAGAAAAAATGGTGAACAACTTGGTGAATCTAGTTAGGAGTGCAATTGTGGTATTAAGTTAGCCTGTGTGTCCTTGGTGAAAGACCAAAAACCTGCGCGGTTAAGTGTCGAGCTTTCCAGTTAATAACGGTAAAAATGATAATTTGGTAGTGCTCACTACTACAAAAATAGTTAAAGATCACACTTTGACAAAAAAAAAGATCTCACTTTTATTGAAAGTGTGATAAAAAAAATTAGATTGATATTTTAATCACACTTAATTTGATTGAGTGTGATAATATTTATTTTTTATGTTACTTTTCAATTAAGTGTGATTATATGTATATATTTTTAATCACACTTTCTAATTAAAGTGTGATTATATATACACTACTACTTTTTAATCACACTTTTTAAACAAGTGTGATTATATATATATTTTTTAATCACACCTTCTAATTAAAGTGTGATTATTTATATATTTTTTAATCACACCTTCTAATTAAAGTGTGATTATATATACACTACTACTTTTTAATCACACTTTTTAAATAAGTGTGATTATATATATATTTTTTAACCACACATTCTAATTAAAGTGTGATTATTTATATATTTTTTAATCACACATTTTAATTAGAGTGTGATTATATATACACTACTACTTTTTAATCACACTTTTTAAATAAATGTGATTATATATATATTTTTTAATCACACATTTTAATTAAAGTGTAATTATATATACATTACTATTTTTTAATCACACTTTTTAAATAAGTGTAATTATATATATATATATATATATTTATTTAATCACACTCCCTAAATAGGTGTGATTGTATAAAATATTTCAATTTAATTTTTATATAAAATATACAATTTCCAAATCCGCGCCTTTATTCTACTCATGAACGATAGAGACGACTCACTACTAGAGACGACTCGCAAAAAAAAAAAGAGTATTTGCGACGATACCAGCTGCAGTTGAAAAAAAAAAAAAAGAGTTTTTTGGGATTGTAATATGTACCATTGCAAAAAATAAAAATAAATATATATATATATATATATTGTGGCTTTGAGACGGCTTCATATATATAGTCATAAAATGGTTTAAATAAATGCAACGGTATTTTTCTGTTATAAAAAAAAATAAAAAAATAAAAACGACGTTGTCTTACTCTTTTGAACATTTCTCTTTTCACCCATTTTTTCATCTTTCTATCTCTCTGTCTCTGTCTCTCTTCTCTTTCTCTCTCTCACTCATAACTCTTCTCTGTCTATCTGTCTGTCTCTGTCTCTCTTATCTCTCTCTCTCACTCATCACTCTTCTTTGTCTGTTTGTCTCTTCCTTTCTCTCTATGTCTCTGTTTCTCTTCTCTTTCTCTCTCTTATTCATCACTCATCACTCATCACTTTTCTCTGTCTATCTCTCTCTTTCTCTCTCGTCCATCTTTCTTCTCTTTATCTCTCTTCTCTTTATTTCTCTCGCTTATCTCTCTTTGTCTCCCTCGTTTATTTCTTTTCGCTCTTTCTCTGTCTCTCTCTTTCTCTGTCTATATCTTTTCATCCATTTTTTCATATTCCTTTCTCTCTTCTCTTTCTCTCTTCACTCATCACTCTTCTCTCTCTGGCTGTTTGTCTATCTGTCTCTCTCTCTCTCTGTGTCTCTTACTCATCTGTCTCTTCTCTTATCTCTTTTCTCTCTCGGTCTCTTTCGCTCAACTCTCTTCTCTCTATCTTTCTCTTTGTCTCTCTCGTTCATCTCTCTTCTCTTTATGTCTCTCTCGCTCATCTCTCTTTTCTCTATCTTTCTCTGTCTCTCTCGTCCATCTCTCTTCTCTCTATGTCTCTTTTATGTCTCTTACTCTCTATCTCTTTCTTTTTTTTTTCTCTCTCTCACTGTGTTTGCGTTGCTCACTCTTTTACTCCCGTCTTCTCTATTTACTGAGCTCCCTCTCGATTTATCGATCCACTACAAGAAAATGCACTTTTAGCGACCACTTTGTCTCTCTCTCGCTCATCACTCTGTCTCTCTCTCTCGCTCTCCTCTATCTGTTTCACTCATTTCTCTCTCTCACCACCCATCTCCTCTACCACCTTCACCACTACTGCAAACACCATACCACAACCACCACTACTTCCATTGTCGCCACTTCACCTCTACGACTACCATTACTACTACTATCGCCACCATTCCACTACCACAACTACCATTACTGCCACTACTATTACCATTACTTCTCTTTCACCCCTGCCACTCCATTTACACTACCCTACCACTACCACTACTACTACCACTACCACTACCACTACCACAACTTCACCACTAATCTCTTTGGCCATAACCATCACCACCACCATAATCTCTTATCCACCACCTTTACCACTACTGTCGCTCCCTTTCCTCTACCACAAAAAATTAGTTCATGATTTTTAGTAACAAAAAATTAACTTTTATTTAAGTGAAAAATATTTTTTATTAAAATATATATTACCCCTACTTCTACCAAATAAAAAATAATAATATTTTTTTCATTAAAATAAAAATAAAACAAATAAATTTTCAATCTTAGTAATTAAAAAAAAATTTAAAAATTCATTAACTACAAAAAAATATATATATTTTAACAAAAAATAAATTTATTTATTTATTTTTATTTTTATTTTTCATTCCCGCCCCTTTATTTTTTTTCATTCCCGCTCCCCCCTTTATTTTTTTCCCATTCCCGCTTCACCCCCCTCCCCCAAAAATCCCCAATCTCGAACCCAAAAAATCCCTAATCTCTTCTTCCCTCTCTCTCTCTCTCTCTCTCTCTCTCGACCGACGGCGAGCGGCGGAGGAGCAGCGTCGGAGGAGGAGCAGCAGCAGCATCGGAGGAGGAGGAACAGCGTTGGAGCAGCAGCAGATCTTCCGATGTTGCCTGGCCTCACCAAGTCCTACCCTGTCACTCCTTCTTGTATTCACAGTTTTATCATAAAACAGTATCTGATATGTGTTCAAGTATCTGATGATTTGATTCCTGGAAATATTCTCTGTTTATTTTGACTAGGTCATTTTTGAAGGGGTTTATGCTTTGCACCCTCATATCAGAAAATCACTAGACTTGTGGATTGCTGTTGTAAGGATGAATGCCACTCCATTTCTGAGGCTTTATATTTTATTTTTTTGTTGATTAACCTTCTTGTTTCTCGTTATCTGTATCAATTTCTTTTGGATAAGTAGAAATACTTGTTATGAGATAACGGGCTGTTTGAAAACAGGTTGGAGGTGTTCATTCACATCTTATTTCTCGAGTTCAAGGGGACAAAAGTAGAGTTGGGTGCTTTATGTCCCAAAATGACATTATGACGACAGTGTTTCCAATGTTCCAACTGCACATTGAACCACATCTTGTTCATGCACATGTTAGTAGATTCGAAACCATTTGAGTTTATTATTGTTGCATAATTTTGTGTATAATACGTATACAGCAGTGTAAATGAGATGATCTTGGTGTTGGTGCAAATTTGCTGTGAAACTTGTGTCCTATGCGTGTGCTCAAAAAAATTCTCCTTTGTTGCACACAGTCAGTTACAACTTGTGATAGAAACATTAGCTGGCTTCTTCACTTTTTGATGCTTTATAAGAAACAATTTGGAGCCCTGGTAAATTGTAAAGAATGGGTTCCAGCATATATATGTTCAATATCTTTTTGATTGTAGCTCATTTTATTTTATTTTTTGTCCTAAATAAAATTAACATTTTCCCATAGCATTATTCTGATACCTGCTTCTCATTGACCATTTGTCTATTTTTGAATTTTTACTGGAAGTTAGGAGAATTAAAATTGGGAGAGCTTCTGGACACACCTCCTCTTGGTTGAGATGAAGCAATTGCAATTTCCAAGGTGTTTGTAGACTCCTCTGTTTTCATAAGTTTCCTTGTAAAACGCTCAGGCTTTTTCTTGTATCTCTGCTGACTTGATAACTTCTTACCAGGTTATACAATTCCTTGAATCACAAAAATATAATATGTTTACTCGAATAGTTTTTGATACTGCCCCAATGGTGAGCTAAAGGTGGCATTTTTGTTCATTTCATTTTGGAGATTGTTTCTTGAACTTGATGGGTGTCCTTTACAGGGTCATGCGTTACGGCTTTGTCCTTGCCAGACTTCCTGGATACATCTATAGGGAAGATATTGAAGGTAGAAAGCTTTACTTAGGTTTAAGCCAACCTGTGGTTCAGGTCATATAATGTTCAATGCAGAAATTGGTTTGCTTTATATATTAAGTGAAAGAAAACATTGTTAACACTATTTATTATGTAGATAATGGTCGCTATTTTACTCAAATGAAGATTTAGATAGATGTCATTGCTTATTAAAATTGAACAGAAAACTATAATGAGCTGCTGCTTTTCAGTTGTTAGTTGTTATTAATAGATATCAAACTAAGAGAGATAGCATTTCTAGGGGGGCAATTTTGCAGCAAAAGGATCTGAAGAGTTAATGGAGTATCAATATTCTATCCTAAGTTCCTGACATCCCGAAGTTGAGTTACAACTATCTTTTTTCAGAATAATGAGCAATAGATATCCCAATTATTATAATTTTGCTGAGGTGAGTTATAATGATGCTTATTTTATTTTTAGAATACTAATTGATTTGTATACTCCAGGCATCCAACTCAACACCATCTTGATGCAGGGAAGCAGTTTTACTGTTTTAATTCTGTTTCTCTGAAGTCAAAAAAATTCAATTGAATGCCATGGAGTTATAGTGACAGACACCAAATTCCCTACGTCTTTTACATTTATAGGGAATGAAATAGCTGTTAGTGCACAACCTATGACCAATCCTGATCTAGAAACCTAGAATGAAAAAAAAATCTGACCTTACTTGAGGAGGAACCGGAACCAGCTAATAGTACTTCATCCTAGGATTTACCAATGAAAAGGGGTTTTCTTCCAGCTTTGTCGATTAAGGTTGCACCTAGAGCAGTAATAGGTACCTAAAAGAACACTAGAACCAATTCATTGTAAGAAGAGATATCTAGATCTCCAGAAAACTAAGGGCGCGAACGTTGATAACCTGAATACATGCGTAGATTATAGTTCCAGTGCTGGAAGGAAATCTTTTGAGATTAGATATGCAATTATTGAGGTTATTGATTATAAAATTAAACTAATGTTAACTTAATATTCAGAGTTGAGCAGTCGAATTTGCCTTGTGTTGACTTGTTCTGAATGAATAGAAACTAGATATGTCCATTTATCATCCTCATCTATGAATATTGTTTCATTAGCCTTTGTGATTTATGGTTTTTCTAATAGGATTTGTGAATAATGGAAATATGTCCAGGATAACGTCTTTCACAGGAAGGAAAATTAATGTTTAACAAACCTCTGCTAGTGATAGATCGAGATCGTCCGTGATGGCCATTTGAGTAGGTAATGAATAACCTGCCTGAAAACCAACAAATTATGACACCTCAGAATTGCCACCAAAAAATTCTACTTTTCTAAGAAACTTGTTCTGAATTTTTGCTTTGGTTTGTAATGTCTTCAACTGTTTCTTTCAGCTTTAGTGAAACATGAAATGAAGTTTGATTAAATGATTGGCACTTACACAGGTTCCAAATGCATAAGAACCACACACTGCGACAAAGGTACTAAGGTAAACCATCCATTCATGCTCCGTAGAACTGCTTTTGTGGCTCAAATCTTTGGGACCATAGCCATCTTCTTCATCAGCTCGAGTCTTGTCTTCTGGTATAAGTGGCTCCCTTATCTCTTCTTGCAAGCTGTTATCACCTTGCTCCAAAAATTAGAGAATTCAAATTTATGGTCAAGAATTTAATGGAGAATTCTAACAAAAGGTAGGCCTTTCAACTCAATTTTTTCATTCTATACTCATGCTTCCCTACTGTGACAGAAAGCAGATTGGGCAAATTTCATGACCTTTCATCCTTTATATTTGATCCTTGCTGTCAACTTTTGCTTATGCATATCTCAGTGACTATTTTTTTGAAGTGATTCACTTATTCTTTTGAACAAGTTTCTCTTACTAATGAATTCATTACTAATGGTGCTCCTCTTGCCAGGTTACATATCCGACATCTCATCAACATGCCACTTGGTCCTTGGATGACTTGCCAAGAATAGTAGCTTGTACCATGCATCAAGGATCTGCTGTCACCAGCATGGATTTTCATCCTTCTCATCACACATTGCTTCTTGCTATGATGGTCTTTGATCAATGATTTGAACATACCACCTATGATTTCAATGGTTGAGCTCCTGCTGAATAAATATACGAATTCTTCCTTTTCTTTCCTTTATTTGACGTAGATTCTCTTTTATACAATTGGTTCTGCTACTGGTGAAATAATGCTTTGGGAAGTGCGGATGCAATATAAATTGGTTTCAAAGCCATCCAAGATATAGGACATGGCAAATTGTTATATGCTGCTTCAAGTTCCTTTTCTTCCTTTTCTTTCCTTGTTGCTTGTTATCTTAGCATTCTATGATGTGATATATATACCTATGATATGAGATATCTATGTAGGTTGTAAACAACATGTATAAATTAATTGTGACCAGATTATTTCTTGTTTGATTTGGGGACATTTATAATACTAATCTTCAACTAGCTGTTGTCAAATATTATTATTATTATTATTATTATTTTAAATTCCCATTTGGAATGTTGAGATCAAAGTGATAATTTGGAAAAGAAGTCTCCAATTGATGTTAACAAGCCATAAAAATTCAATTTTGTCGTAGTGCGTATGTACATTATTAATGCAGGTTTTGGATTTAGGCTCCTATGGAACACCGTTAAAATATTCCTGGACCCCAAGACCACTGCAAAATTTCAAGTAAGCCTTTTTCATTGATTTACCTCAGACTAGGGCTGTTAATTGAGTAGTTTTCTTAGCCCACCAATGGTTTTTTCTTGTACCAGGTTCTGGGCAACAACTATCAGAGCAAATTGCTTGAAGTAATTGAAGCCAGGTAACTATTTTGTTGATTGGTTTGACATTGAATTGATTGTGATTTGTCAATAGGCCTTACAGTTTATCACAACAATCAGTGAGCTTCTTGAATAACATTATTTGCTAATTGTAACAAAACATGACATTGCCTTCTAAAATTTCGGTATGGTCCTCACTGCAACATTTTCTTCCCTGAGCTGTATCAGTGAGCTACCAGACTTTTTGGGTGGTACATGTACTTGTGCAGACAAAGGTGGATGCATGCTTTCTGATAAAGGCCCATGGAATGATCCTGATATATTGAAGGTGTCACCTCTTCTTTCGTTGTAAATTTTTTTGTTCAAGTTGGCACTTCATGGTTAAACCATTTTTTATCAAAGCTGCCTAAGTTTAATTGTTAATTTTTTGAACTAGATGGTTTACAATGATGAAGCCAAATGCTCAACTAAAATTTTGATTCCAACCATTGAGGAGAAGACAATTTCTGAGGATGAGAATGCAAACCTAAAGGTATCCCGTCCTAATTCGGATATAAATCTGTCAATTCCTTTTTCATTGATTTTTAGTCTTCTTATTAATTGCCCCTCATTAGTGACCTCCTAATTACAATGTAATTGACACTGAGCTGCTATGGCATCTAATTGTTAACAGGGAAGTTACTTTCCAAAGGATTAAGATCAAGTAGAAATGATTAATGTTCTTATTTTGGTTTGCTGAATTAACTTTTTAGTTTATTCATATGCATCAGCGGTTTCTGGATTAATTTGTGTTTTTATTTTTCAGGTCAGCAATTTTTTGGAGAGATGCAAAATATGGTCCAAGAATTAAAGAACTTAGTTTTTTAAGTTTTTTCATTTTTTAATATATGTAAGCACAGTTAATTTTTTTTTATTTAATTCCTTTGTATATACTTTTGAATATTTAATTTTCATTTATGAAATATATGACGTTATTCTATTCAATATGTGGTTATGATTCAAAATACAGTATATAGTGTGTATTACATTCTTCAAATGTGCATACAAAAATAATATTCATTATTTTTCAAATATGTCGAATCCTTTTTTTATTACAGATTTTATTAGTTATTAATCACACTTAAAAGGTGTGATCTAAATGTTATTAATCACACTTAAAAAGTGTGATTAAAAATGACCTTTTTAATCACACTTTCAAAGATCACACTTAAAAGGTGTGATCTAAATGTTATTAATCACACTTAAAAAGTGTGATTAAAAATGACTCTTTTTAATCACACTTCCAAAGATCACACTTAAAAGGTGTGATCTAAATATTTTTAATCACACTTAAAAAGTGTGATTAAAAATGACTATTTTTAATCACACTCCCAAAGATCACACTTTAATAAAACTTAAAAGGTGTGATTAAATAACATACATCACACCAAAAAAGTGTGATCTTTATCTGTTTTTGTAGTAGTGGCTTGTAGCCTACTTGCATACATGTCCTAGAGATTCACATTGTTATATTCATTGCCCTGGTTTTTTTTTTTTTTTTTTTTTTGTAAAGGAAACGATATTGGCATCGCACGATTTTTGGAAGAGAAATGAGAACGTTTTCGCACGAACATTGCATATGCATTCACCTTATATCTTTGTTAAGATTCATAAACTCTGTTTTAGCATCTCTATTGGGATTTGGCTCACCCTATGTGGAAAACCATTTTCAGGTGCTAATGATATGCCTTTACCAATAGCTTGGGAGGACTTGGAGCAAGAACTTCATTTTGTTTACGTGTTGTAATTATTTTGAAAATTCAGAATAATTTTCAAGATATGCAATCTATTAACAGGACTATTTTCCCCAAACAAACAGCACGAACAGCTACGACAGGATCTAGTAGGTATTATTATCATAGACCTACCCCTCAGGATATTCTTTATGAAGAAAATTACTTTCATGCCCAGAATTCTTATCATGGCAAGACAATTTATGAATGGAATTCATATGGTTATTCTAAATACCATATATATGAATTAATACATCAAATTCTTATGTATGCCACAATATGTAAACAAAATAATAATATTGATCACCAGATAGTTCGATTCATTGTCAATGGATTTACAGGCATCCTTAAAGGATGGTGGGATAATGTTCTCACTCCTTCTCAACAGAATGAGGTTTTAAATGCGATTAAAATTGAAACTGATCCGACCACTAATACTGTTGTTCACCATGAAGATGCAGTTTATACTTTAATCTAAACCATTATCTATCATTTTGTTGGAACAGCGAATGTTAACAGTGATCATAGTCGTGAACTTCTTCAGAGTGTGATTGTAATTCCAAACCTTGTGAGCTCTCTCTCTCTCTCTCTTGTAAAAATTTCTCCAATATACAAATTAAGTATTGAATAATTAAGTTGTTTTGAAGATTGTGACTGTAAGTATTTCTTTCTTTAATGTATGCCCTCTGTTGATATACTTGTAGATTTATTAAATGTTTTAGAATTTTATATTTCAAGTCGTAATAATTATCTAACATTTCTTCAAGATCTGTATCTTCAGCCCTGGGCTACGCAACAAGTAGAATTCTATGAACAACAAATACACATAATCAAACAGCAAATACAGGAACATATCTGTGTGTGAGCGGCCGCCGTTAGGCCTCCACATCAACAGTAAATTATGAGACCATATATGTCGTAATTTGTTTATTATATACTTGTATTATGTGTTTGTATATTCTTGGGTTTGTGCCAAATAAGGGTAGATTACGTTTAGGTTAGTCCATAAGTAGGGATTGCAAATAGGACACTTTACCTTGTAAATAGTTGAAAGACGTGCTTAACCTAGCCCCTTTCGAGCACTTAGTTGGTATGAGAGCCATGTTTATACCTAAACATAATACATTTATATCATATCTAAATTATACATATATGGTCACACACAACCTATGGCAGAAGAAGCAACTATCACAACCATAGCCAATACAATCGCTTCTACATCAGAAGCAGGAGAACTAGTAGCATACTAGGATGTGAAGGAAGCCCTTGATAAATGGATAATTCCTAAACTGAAACCAAAAACTATTTATAAAATTGGAACCTTTGATTTTATAGTAGAAAAATTATTAAAACTTTTGAACATGAAGTTCCTTTACAGAATGACGATGAAGTAATTCAATTACTACAAATACAGCATTTAGTACCATTTCTGAAAAAATATAAATATGTCCACATAGGACTTGTTCAGATAGCCTTTAAACCCTTAACTCTATTAGGACAAAATACCAGTCTTACTTGTACACTCAGGGATGGCCGGTACCTTGATTGGAAAGCTTCTTTAATAGAAGCCATTGAAACCAGTTTATCTCATGGACCAGTATATTTTAATATCTATCCGAATTTGAGCATAGCACTCATAGACCCTAATTTGTCTAAAGTTCTTGAATTAAGAATTTTGACTAATGGTTACCAGTATTTACTAGGATCACCACCGTTATCAGCTATTTTCAAGATTCATCTTAAGGTTTTAAGTACTTTAAATCCTTACATCAGAAAACACAGTGAGTTAGGATAAAATGTCCTTATTGATACTAATCTTTTCAGTAGCCAAGTAGTTGTTCCTAAAATGATTCCTTGGAACAATATCACTTTTCCAAAAAGATGGCAAATAAACCAATCATCAAACAAACCTTAGATGATGTTATTCAGACACAAGGAGGTAATGTTTATCTTAAATTTCAACGACCCCTCAGTCGAAGCCTGTCCAGTATGAGTCATCACTCTTCTAATCTACCTTACCGAGTAGATTTACCTGAATCCTCCAGACATTCTACGTCTGAACCCATAGAATCTGTAAACCAGGGAATGCCTTATCGGCCTCCTAGTCAGCCTTCTCCTGACACTTTTCTTGAAACCCTAATTCAGGGTATTCACATTCTGAAAACCAAATTCCTCATGGAGTTTATGGAACCAAAAGGTCTGAGAACCCAACTGCTAGTGATATGAATTTTGAAATCTAAATGGATTTTACACCAGGAAGTGAAATAAGAAAGAAATTAAACCAGGACTTTATACAGGATAAATATTAGGAATTTAGGTTATGGTATTTTAATAACCATACCAATTATGAACTTCAACAGCTAAAGAATTAGTATTATTGTCATCTAGAGAAACACCAAATTCTTAAACCTTTTCCAGAATGGTTTTATGAATTAATTACAATCATGAAAGCCCTTTCAACCAGCCAGCTTAATCTCGTGGAGGACATGGACAACAGTAAGTGGTCAAACCATAGTCTCTGTCCATCCACCACCACAATCTTTAGAATTAGCTCCTAGTGATGTTTCACATCAGCCTTTGATCATCACTGCATATGTGGAGACTTCCTCCAGAATGGCTAAAAAGAGTCTTTACAGATTAAAGATATTGTGCCATTAATAAAAAAAAATAATTATACTAATTTATGCTTTCAAATAGTAGGAAAACAATTGACAAGAATAGAAGAAACTATTGAAACCTTTAAAGATGGACAATTGATCCCCACACCATCAGTCTCTACCCGCCAACCAGTAAATAGTAAACCACCTCTAGAAATAACTAATTTTAAGTTACATTCCGATAAACAGGACAATGAATTTATAGTTACCCTTCTAAAAAAAATGACTGAATTAAATTGAGGGAAATCTGCACTAGGACATAGTTCTATAAATATGTTGTCTACTCAACAAACTCCAGAATTAAAACAAGAGGATGAGGAAATTACCCCTTCTCTCATTTATGAAATTCAGAATAATTTTCAAGATATGCAATCTGTTAACAGAACTATTTTCCCCAAACAAACAGCACGAACAGCTACAACAGGATCCAGTAGGTATTATTATCATAGACCTACCCCTCAAGATATTCTTTATGAAGAAAATTACTTTCATGCCCAGAATTCTTATCATGGCAAAACAATTTATGAATGGAATTTAGATGGTTATTCTGAATGCCATATATATGAATTAATACATCAAATTCTTATGTATGCCATGACATGTAAACTGAATAATAATACTGATCACCAGATAGTTCGATTCATTGTCAATGGCTTTATAGGCATCCTTAAAGGATAGTGGGATAATGTTATCACTCCTTCGCAACAAAATGAGGTTTTAAATGTGATTAAAATTGAAACTGATCCGACCACTAACACTGCTGTTCACCATGAAGATGCAGTTTATACTTTAATCCAAACCATTATCTATCATTTTGTTGGAACAGTGAATGTTAACAGTGATCGTAGTCCTGAATTTCTCTAGAATCTTAGATGTCCTTCTTTAACCCATTTTCGTTGGTATAAAGATGTGTTTTTAATGAAAGTTATGCAGCGACCTGATGCTAACAGTGAACATTAGAAATCCAAATTCATTGATGGCCTTCCTACTCTTTTTGCAGAAAAGGTTAGGAAGAAACTAAGGAATCGTCATGATCGCATGGCCATTCCCTATAATTAGTACACCTATGGCCAACTTATAGGCCTAATCCTCGAAGAAGGTCTTTCTTTATGTAATGACCTTAAACTCCAATACCAGATGAGAAAACAAAATATTACCGGCAAAAAAGAATTAGATGAATTTTGTGATCAATTTGCCTATAACACCAAAATTCAGTATCCATCCAAAACTAGGAAATCTTATTACAAGAAGCCTTCCAAACAGTATTGTCAAGACTATAAAAAAATTCAAAAGTATTCATTCCGTCTCTCACCAGAAAAAGTTTTCTAGTCCACCCAAGAAAGCCACCGTTAAAAAGGCAACCACTTTTAAAAAAGATATTGAATGCTATAAGTGTGGTGCAATCGGACATTATGCTAATCGATGTAGGTTGAAATTAAAACAGAAAATTAATACAATGTCTTTGGATCCTATTATAGCTCAACAGCTATTGCAGACTTTATCTGAAGAAGAAACAGATACTAGCTCTGAGTATGATGGACTCGCTGAGCTTTACTCTCCTTCTCCCTCTAGTGACGAGTCAGAGGCACCAGAACCTAATTGTTCTTGTTCTACTAATCTGAATCAAATTTCTAAAATTAACTATTGGAAATCTATAGTTGAAATGAATGGATTGGATCTTGGAGGTCCTAGTATTCATGTTTTAACTGATGATCAGAAATCCATGCTCAACCTTGCTGAGCAAATTAAGGATCCATAAATGAAGTTAAAATTTTTAGACATTTGCTATCAACAACAGAAAGCTGCTACTGAACCACCTTTAATTCCTCTTCAAACTTACAGCATGAGGGATGTTTTGAATAGAATACAGTCTTCACCTGTTACTGAAAAACCAATCACCATTCAAGACTTAAAAATGGAAATTAATGTCTTAAAAATAGAAATCCGACATTTTCAAACTGCCAACCAAGCTATGCAAGCCGATATACACCAGCTTAAAACTGCAACATCTCAAAATAAAGTTATTGCTCCAGAAACTTCTGAACAGAGAGATAATCAGTATTTGATGCTTGTTAATCAGGTTACATTTTAGAAATGGTATATATGTATTACTTTTGTTATTCAACCTAATTTCATTATTAAAGATGCAGTTGCCCTTGTTGATAGTGGCGCTGACATAAATTGTATACATGAAGGATTAATTCCCACTAGATACTTTCAGAAAACTACTCAGTCACTTACTAGTGCTAGTGGTAATTCTATGCATATTAAGTATAAAATACCTGAAGCTCTTATCTGTAACCAGGGCATTTGCTTATCTACCTCTTATGTCCTTATCAGAAATATGACCCCAACAATTATTTTGGGAACACCATTTTTATGTCTTTTAATGCCTATTACTAAGATTGATCCTATAGGCATTCATACGACTATCAGTAATCAACCACTTATTTTTGAATTTATAGCAGAACCTTACACAAAAGAACTACATCAAATTCGTCATTTAGTTACTTTCAAAGAAAAACAAACTAATTGCCTTCAAACAAAAATTCATTTTCTTACAACTGAACAACGGTTACAGCAACCTTCTTTACAGAATAAAATCAAGCTTATTGAAAATGAATTTCAAATAGAAATTTGTAGTGATCTACCTAATGCTTTTTGGGAAAGAAAACGACACATTGTTTCTCTTCCCTACGAACCCGATTTTGATGAAAAATTCATCCCAACCAAAGCTCGCCCTAGTCAAATGAAAAAAGACTATCTTGAACTTTGCAAAATAGAAATTAATTCTCTTCTTCAGAAAAAATTAATCAGAACTAGCCATTCACCTTGGAGTTGTACAGCATTTTATGCTAATAAATATGCAGAAATATAAAGAGGTGTGCCCAAATTGGTAATTATTTTTAAACCTCTTAATGATGTCTTAAAATGGATCAAATATCCAATTCCGAATAAAAACGATCTTTTAGATCATTTACAGGATGCTGTCATTTTTTCAAAATTTGATCTTAAATCAGGCTATTGGCAAGTACAAATTGCTGAGCAGGATCATTATAAAACTGCTTTTACAGTACCATTTGGGCATTTTGAATGGAATGTTATGCCATTTGGTTTGAAAAATGCTCTTTCAGAATTTTAGCATATCATGAATGATATTTTTATCCCTTATAACGAATTTGATATCTAGTATATAGATAATGTTCTCATTTTCTCATCTTCTATTGATCAGCATATTAAACATCTTAACATCTTTAAGCATGTTATCATCAGAAATGGTTTAGTTATTTCTGCACCAAAAATGAAACCTTTTCAGACAATCGTACGATTTTTGGGTCATAACATTCATAATGGTAGTATTTTACCCATGAACCACAGTATAAAGTTTGCATCTAAATTTCCTGATGAAATTAAAGATAAAACTCAATTACAAAGATTTCTTGGTAGTTTGAATTATATTCGAGGCTATTATCATTAGTTATCTAAGGATGCATCCATCTTATATGCTCGATTACTGAAAAATCCTCCCCTTTGGTCTGATGACATACCCAAGCTGTATAGAAGATAAAGGTTAAAGTTAAACAACTTCCTTACCTTCATACTCCTAACCCAACATGGAAGAAAATTGTTGAAACAGATGTTTCTAATCAGGGATATGGTGGGATTTTAAAACAAATTAATCCTATCACTTCAATAGAAGAACTTTTACGGTTTACATCTGGTAGTTGGAAAGGACCAGCTTTAAACTATCCAACCATTACACAGGAATGCTTAACTATTGTTAAATGTGTTTTAAAATTTCAGGATGATTTACTCAATCAACATTTTCTTATTAGGGTAGATTGTTCTGCCACAAAACAGCTTTTTAGAAAAGATGTTCTCAATCTAGCATCTAAACAGATAATCGCCACTTGGCAAAGTATTTTATCAGTATTTGATTTTGATATTGAATATATCAAAGGTGAACAGAATTCTTTACCCGATTTCCTAACCCGTGAATATTTACAGGGCCCAGAAAACTCATGACTAGCAGAGCCCAGAGCCGTAGAGGCTGTGGTCGGAGATCTAATTTCTACCAAACAGAATTTCCAAGGCTCCAAGCCTCCACCAGTAAAGGTGAATCCAGCCAAACGGTTAAGGATATTCTCCTTAAACCTGAAGACCAGTATACCGCAAACAGTATTACTGAGGAAACAGTCCTCTATATTGAACCAGTAGATGAACAATGGATGTCAAATCCAAGGGAAATCAAGGGGCGGTATCAACAAGGGTGAGGTCCTTCCCTTTTATAGACAGTAAGACAAAAAAGATAAGATACAAGGAGGACAGGTGGCGTGTTCTAGTGGTGTTGGAGTCGATCGTCCTTATCCTCAATTAGTCAGCATCTTATCTACATTATCTGGTTGCAAACAGCTATTCGGACAGCTGTGCGATAAATCTAGATGGCAGACAGGGCATTTGCTTTTGTAAAAAGTTGTTCTACCGGTTTTGTCGTTTTATGCCGACGGTTTTGCTAGTGAGGGACAAAACTCATCATGCTTTGCCTTTGCCTTTGCCTTTTTTATCTTTTTCTTTATCGATTTTGTCTGCAGTCATACTAGTGAGTGAATCCCAAAAATCACCAAAGTTGGGTTCATCATCTTCTGGTGCTTGTGATTCACCAACTAATACAACAAATTCATTTCCATCTTGATCAGGATCTTCATGATCTTGACTGGTGATAACAGATTTCATAGAGGTATCATCTCCGGAAACAGTTTGGAGAAACCGTTCCTTCGTAAAATCTATACTTTTAACAATTAATTATGTTTCTAACAAATTAGGATATTTTTGTCGTAATTCTGTTAGGATTTGTAAAAACGGATTTTGAGTAACTGGTTGGCTAGGAATAGTTTTTGGAACAACATCCAAACAGGCTTGAGAATGTACCTTGATTTTCTAGACAGTTTCTGATAGAGTAGAGTTCATACCCTTATCCCACCATCTCACAAAGAAAACCCTTTTGAGACATGGGATCTTCTTCTGATAATCACACTCAAAGTCCCATTTCCAAATCTATGGAATACCAAAACGGATTGTGAAATGAACTAAGGATTTAGTAATGGAAATATCCTTATTAACTGGTAAATGGGAATATGCAAGATGCCTCCTTAATTGGTACTGGTAATACTTTTAGCTATAACCCAAATTTATCCCACCAAACGAGGAACCAGGAAAGGACATCGTTTTTTAGGTCATCAGGGCAGATGCGGATAAACCATGAATGGTTGTTAATGGGATTCTGGTAATAAAATGTTTAAGTAAAAGCATCGATATAGTCCTCGTAACTATACTGGGTTTTCCTATTACGAATGTCAAGTTGGTGAGTAGTATGCGGATGAATGCCCCAGGTGGTAGTGGGCATAATATTTCTGATAGTTATTTTACTATACTGGATAGGACTAGCCGTTTTGAAGGGATTATGCAAAGTATGCTTGATCTCAGTAGCAGCAGTCTCAACAAGTATCTGTTCATAAACATAACAATATTGGTCTAAATGAGGGGGAAATTGTTGCGTGGTTTTTGAAATGAGATTATATATTTTAATTTTCAAAAGTGGGGAAATTCGGTAGTTACTCAAACATAAAAAAAATAAAAATTTTACAAATTTTCAGCTTGAAAAACTATTAATCATGAATATGATATCTTATTTAATTAATGTCTAGATACTAATTAGAACCATAATTTGAAAATTCATCTCCTCACATTTACTCTAGAATTAGGAAATTATATAGGACGAACATTACTAAGTGTGGTGCACATTGCCCTGGTTTTGAAATGAGATTATATATTTTAAATTGGATAGATATTGATAAAGATGGTGGAGTTGGGTATGTATTACCACTCACATCTTGGAATTTGAAAAGTTTATCTTTATGAAAATTAATTATTTGTTTAGATATATCTGTTTTGGGCTATCGGTGGAGGATAGTATGATTGTTGTAGAAATTATATGAGAATTTGAAGAATTGAAATTATTTTCTCATCCATTGCATTGAACATTGTTGCATATTTAACACATTTGAAAATGTTGTTGTTTTGAGAAAAAGCGGTGAATAACTTGGTGAATCTAGTTAAGAGTGTAGTTGTGATATTAAGTTAGCCTGTGTGTCCTTGGTAAAAGACTAGAAACCTGTGCGGTTAGGTGTCGAGCTTTCTAGTTAATACTGGTAAAAAGGACAATTTGGTAGTACTTGTAGCCTACGTGCAGACACGTGCTAGAGATTCACATTGTTATATTCATTGCCTTGTTTATATATATATATAAAGGAAACGATATTGGCATTGCATGGTTTTTAGAAAGAGAAATGAGAATGTTTTCGCACGAGCATTGCATATGTATTCACCTTATATCTTTGTTAAGATTCATAAACTATGTTTTAGTATCTCTATTGGGCTTTGCCTCACCCTATGTGGAAAACCATTTTCAGGTGCTGATGATATGCCTTTGCCAATAGCTTGGGAGGACTTGGAGCAAGAGCTTCATTTTGTTTACGTGTTGTAATTATTTTGTACAAGCCCAGCGCTTTATCTGTATTGAGTTTAAAACTCACTTTTGTTGTAACCAAGCATTGTCTTGGAAAGTTATAAGTCTTCAGGGAATTTCTTATTGGTTTTAACTCTTATTTCATATCTTTAACTTGTATCACATGCTATAGATTCAGAGTTAAAACTTGTGAATGTATAACTGCATGTGCTACTTTTTGTATCACGGAATCATATGAAATGGAAGGGACATTGTATTCAGAAATGGTATGATTATTTATTAATATTATAGGCTGTTTATTAGCTTTGATTTCGGGGCGTTACACTCTTCACTACCTTAATAGTTTTGCCAAGTTGATTTTCAACCTCAAGCTTACATTGCTTAAAACTTCTAAGGCTTCATCTTTACTTCTGAATAAGTAAACATAGCAATATTGATTGCAATCATCAATGAAAGTAATAAAGTATTTTTTACCTCCTCTAATTTGAACAAATTTTAAATTACAGATATCTATGTGAAATAAACTTAGAGATTCAGTTCTTCTTTCTACTTTATTAAATGATGGGCCCATTATAAATTATGGGTGAGAAAATCATCAGTGAGGATTCTAATCCATTTATAATAGGAGTAATGTTAACCCACAAATTCATTTATAATGATGTGATAAGGGAATGGGGCTCTTAATTATTGGTGTGTAACAAATAAAAAACTGACACCTATCATGACATATCATTACGGGTAGAAATTTAGGAGTTTTTTAGGATCTCAAACATTTTTCATAATAAAATGTTTAACAAAAAACTACTCATTTGATGTGATATGATGTCATGTGCAGGCTTATACTGAGATCCATGGTGCTGACCACTACAAGGAATCTAACAACCGTTGGGGTACAGTATCTGATAAAATGGGAAATTCTAGTTTACGTCACAAGGATAATTGGTATCAGTGCGTATCATATGCCTCAATTGGTAACAGCACTTCACCTATTTATGAGGGGATAATGACGCTAGAAGGTGCCAAGGTATAGACAGGTGCATTTGCATTGTTTAGCGAGTCAAATACTCCTACATATGGAACCATAATGGCTCTCACACGAAATGGGCTAGGTTAAGCACGTCTGTCAATGATTTACAAGGTAAAGTGTCCTATCTGCAATCCCTGCTTATGGACTAACCTAAATGCGACTTAGGTGACATCTCACTTCTCCTAACTGTAATCTACCCTTATTTGGCACAAACCCATGAATATACAAACACATAATGCAAGTATATAATAAACAAACTACGACATATATGGTCTCATAATTTACTGTTTAAGTGGAGGCCTACGGCGGCCACCCACACACAGATATGTTCCTGTATTTGCTGTATGATTCATTGTATTTGTTGTCCACAAAATTCTACTAGTTGCGTAGCCCAGGGCTGAAGATACGAATCTTGAAGAAATGTTAGATAATTATTACGACTTGTAATATAAAATTCTAAAACATTTAATAAATCTACAAGTATATCAACAAACGGCATACATTAAAGAAAGAAATACTTTTAATCACAAGCTTCAAAGCAACTTAATTCTTCAATACTTAATTTGTATATTGGAGAAATTTTTACAAGAGAGAGAGAGAGAGCTCACAAGGTTTGGAATTACAATCACACTCTGAAAATAAACTCTTAATAATAAAACTCTTAACAACTCCGCCTCAACAAGGGTGAGGCCCTTCCCTTTTATAGACAGTAAGACAGAAAAGACAAGATATAAGGAGGACAGGTGGCGTGTCCTAGTGGTGTTGGACTCGATTGTCCTTATCATCAATGAGTCAGCATCTTATCTACATTGTCTGGTTACAGACAATTGTTTGGACATCTATGCGATAAATCTGGGTGGCAGATAGGGCATCTGCTTTTGTCAAAAGTTGTTGTAATGGTTTTGTCGTTTTATGCCGACAGTTTTGCTGGTGAGGAACAAAACTTATCATGCTTTGCCTTTTCCTTTTTTATCTTTTTCTTTATTGATTTTGTTGGCAATCATACTGGTGAGTGAATCCCAAAAATCACCAAAGTTGGGTTCACCATCTTCTGGTGCTTGTGATTCGCCAGCTAATACAGTAAATTCATTTTCATCCTGATCAGGATCTTCATGATATCATCTCCGAAAATAGTTTGGAGAAACCATTCCTTCATAAAATCCATACTTTTAACAATTAATTCTGTTTCTGACAAATTAGGATATTTTTGTCAAAATTCTGTTTGGATTTGTAAAAATGAATTTTGAGTAATTGGTTAGCTAGGAATAGCTTTTGGAACAACATCCAATAGGCTTGAGAATGTGCCTTGATTTTATGAACAGTTTCTGGTAGAGTAGGGTTCATACCCTTATCCCACCATCTCACAAAGAAAACCCTTTTGAAACGTGGAATCTTATTATGATAATCACACTGAAAGTCCCATTTCCAAATCTATAGAATACCAAAATGGATTGTGAAATGAACTAAGGATTTAGTAATGGAAATATCCTTTTTAACTGGTAAATGGGAATATGCAACATGCCATTCATTATAGGCTTCCCTGATTGGTACTGGTAATACTTCTAACTGTAACCCAAATTTATCCCACCAAACGAGGAACCAGGAAAGGACATCGTTTTTTAGGACATCAGGGCAGATGCGGATAAACCATGAATGGTTGTTAATGGGATTCTAGTAATAAAATGTTTAAGTAAAAGTATCGATATAGTCCTAATAACTATACCGGGTTTCCCTGTTACAAATGCCAAGTTGGCGAGTAGTATGCGGATGAATGCCCCAGGTGGTAATAGGCATAATATTTCTGATAGTTATTTTACTATACTGGATAGGACTAGCCGTTTTAGAGAGATCATGCAAAGTATGCTTGATCTCAGCAACAGCAGTCTCAACAAGTATCTGTTTATAAACATAACAATACTGGTCAAAATGAGGGGGAAATTGTTGCGTGGTTTTTGAAATGAGATTATATATTTTAATTTTCAAAAGTTGGGAAATTTGGTAGTTACTCAAACATAAAAACAATAAAATTTTACAAATTTTCAGTTTGAAAAACTATTAATCATGAATATGATATCTTATTTAATTAATGTCTAGATACTAGTTAGAACCATAATTTGAAAATTCATCTCCTCACATTTACTCTAGAATCAGGAAATTATATGGAACGAACGTTAATAAGTGTGGTGCACATCGCCCTGGTTTTGAAATGAGATTATATATTTTAAATTGGATAGATATTGATGAAGATGGTGGACTTGGGTATGCATCACCACTCACATCTTGGAATTTGGAAAGTTTATGTTTATGGAAATTAATTATTTGTTTAGAGATATCTGTTTTGGGCTATCTGGATAGGATTGGCCGTTTTGGAGGGATCGTGCAAAGTATGCTTGATCTCAGCAACAGCAGTCTCAACAAGTATATGTTCATAAGTATAACGATATTGGTCAAAATGAGGGGGAAATTGTTGCGTGGTAAGATGCCGCCGCCTGATTTCCCATGGATCTAACATCCATTGTTCATCTGCTGGTTCAATATAGAGGACTATTTCCTTAGTAATATTTTTTGCGATATACTGTTCTTCAGGTTTAAGAAGAATATCCTTAACCGTTTGGCTGGATTCGCCTTTACTAGTACAGGCTTGGAGCCTTCGAAATTCTGTTTGGTAAGGATTAGATCCCTAACCACGGCCTCTGCTAGTCATGAGATTCCTAGGCACTGCAAATATTCACGGGTTAGGAAGTCTGGTAAAGAATTATGTTCACCTTTGATATATGCAATATCAAAGTCAAATACTGATAAAATAATTTGCCAAGTGACGAATATCCGTTTAGATGCTAGATTGAGAACATCTTTTTTGAAAATATGTTTTGTGGCAAAACAATCTACCCTAATAAGAAAATGTTGATTCAGTAAATCATCCTGAAATTTTAAAACACATTTAACAATAGCCATGCATTCCTGTTTAATGGTTGGATAGTTTAAAGCAAGTCATTTCCAACTACCGGATGTAAACCGTAAAAGTTCTTCTGTTGAAGTGGTAGGATTAATTTGTTTTAAAATCCCACCATATCCCTGATTAGAAACATCTGTTCCAACAATTTTTTTCCATGTGGGGTTAGGAAGATGAAGGCAAGGAAGTTGTTTAACTTTAGCCTTTATCTTCTATACATCTTGGGTATGTTCATCAAACCAAGGGGGAGGATTTTTCTCTAATCGAGTATATAAGATGGATGCATCCTTAGATAGCTGATGATAATAGCCTCGAATATAATTCAAACTACCAAGAAATCTCTGTAATTGAGTTTTATCTTTAATTTCATCAAGAAATTTAGATGCAAACTCTATATTGCGGTTAATGGGTATAATACTACCATTATGAATGTTATGACCCAAAAATCGTACGGTTGTCTGAAAAAGTTTCATTTTTGGTGCAGAAATAACTAAACCATTTCTGATGATAACATGCTTAAAGATGTTAAGATGTTTAATAGGCTGGCCAATAGAAGATAAGAAAATGAGAACATCATCTATATAGCAAATTACAAATTCGGTATAAGGAGTAAAAATATCATTCATGATATGTTGAAATTCTAAAGGAGCATTTTTTAAACCAAATGGCATAACATTCCATTCAAAATGCCCAAAGGGTATTGTAAAAGCAATTTTATAACGATCCTGTTAAGCAACTTATACTTGCCAATAGCCTAATTTAAGATCAAATTTTGAAAAAATGACAGCATCCTGTAAACGATCTAAAAGATCTTTTTTATTCAGAATTGAATATCTGATCCATTTTAAGACATCATTTAGAGGTTTAAAATTAATGATCAATCTGGGCACACCTCTTTATATTTCTGCATTTTTATTAACATAAAATGTTGTTCAACTCCAAGGTGAATGGCTAGTTCTGATTTTTTTTTTTTTGAAGAAGAGAATTAATTTCTGTTTTGCAAAGTTCAAGATAGTCTTTTTTCATTTGACTAGGGCAAGCTTTGGTTGGGATGAATTTTTCATCAAAATTAGGTTCGTAGGGAAAAGAAACAATGTGTCGTTTTCTTTTCCAAAAAGCATTAGGTAGATTACTACAAATTTCTATTTGAAATTAGTTTTCAATAAGCTTGATTTTATTCTGTAAAAAAGGTTACTGTAACCGCTGTTCAGTTGTAAGAAAATGAATTTCTATTTGGAGGAAATTAATTTGTTTTTCTTTGAAAGTAACTGAATCACGAATTTGATGTAGTTCTTTTGTGTAAGGTTCTGTTATAAATTCAAAAATAAGTGGTTAATTACTAATAGTCATATGAATGCCTATAGGATTAACCTTAGTAATAGGCATTAAAAGACATAAAAATGGTGTTCCCAAAATAATTGTTGGGGTCATATTTCTAATAAGGACAAAAGAGGTAGATAAGCAAATGCCATGGTTACAAATAAGAGCTTCAGGTATTTTATACTTGATATGCATAGAATTACCACTAGCACTAGTAAGTGACTAAGTAGTTTTCTGAAAGTATCTAGTGGGAATTAATCTTTCCCGTATACAATTCATGTCAGCACCACTATCAACAAGGGCAACTACATCTTTAACAATGAAATCAGGTTGAATAACAAAAGTAATACGTATATACCATTTCTAAAATGTAACCTAATTAACAAGCATCAAATACTGATTATCTTTCTGTTCAGAAGTTTTTGGAGCAATAACTTTATTTTTAGATGTTGCAGTTTTAAGTTGGTGTAAATCGGCTTGTATAGCTTGGTTGGCAGTTAGAAGATGTCGGATTTCTGTTTTTAAAACATTAATTTCCATTTTTAAGTCTTGAATGGTGACTGGTTTTTCAGTAACAGGTGAAGACTGTATTCTATTCAAAACATCCCTCATGCTGTAAGTCTGAAGAGGAATTAAAGGTGGTTCCATAGCAACTTTCTGTTGTTGATAGCAAATGTCTAAAAATTTTAACTTCATTTATGGATCCTTAATTTTCTCAACAAAGTCGAGCATGGATTTCTGATCATCAGTTAAAACATGAATACTAGGACCCCCAAGATTCAATCTATTCATTTTAACTATAGATTTCCAATAGTTAATTTCGGAAATTTAATTCAGATTAGTAGAACAAAAACAATTAGGTTCTAGTGCCTTTGACTTGTCACTAGAGGTAGAAGAAGAGTAAAGCTCAATGAGTCCATCAGACTCAGAGCTAGTATCTGTTTCTTCTTCAGATTAAGTCTGCAATAGCTATTGAGCTATAATAAGATCCAAAGACATTGCATTAATTTCCTGTTTTAATTTTGACCTACATCGATTAGTATAATGTCCGATTGCACCACACTTATAGCATTTAATATCTTTTTTAGAAGTGGCTACCTTTTTAACAGTGGTTTTCTTGGGTGGAGAAGAAAACTTTTTCTGATGAGAGGCGGAAGGAATACTTTCGGATTTTTTATAGTATTGACGATACTGTTTGGAAGGCTTCTTGTAATAGGATTTCCTGGTTTTGGATGGATATTGAATTCTGGTGACATAGGAAAATTGATCACAAAATTCACCTAATTCTTTTTTGCCGAAAATATTCTATTTTCTCATCTGGTTTTGGAGTTTAAGGTCATTACATAAAGAAAGACCTTCGAGGATTAGGCCTATAAGTTGGCCATAGGTGTACTGATTATAGGGAATGGCCATGCCATTATACCGATCCCTTAGTTTTTTCCTAACTTTTTCTGCAAAAAGAGTAGGAAGGCCATCTATGAATTTGGCTTTCCAATGTTCAATGTTAGCATCAAGTCACTGCATAACTTTCATTAGAAACACATCTTTATACCAACGAAAATGGGTTAAAGAAGGACATCTAAGATTCTAGAGAAGTTCACAACTACGATCACTATTAACATTCGTTGTTCCAACAAAATGATAGATAATGGTTTGGATTAAAGTATAAACTGTATCTTCATGGTGAACAGCAGTATTAGTGGTCGAATCAATTTCAATTGTAATCGCATTTAAAACCTCATTCTGTCGAGAAGGAGTGAGAACATTATCCCACCATCCTTTAAGGATGCCTGTAAATCCATTAACAATGAATCGAACTATCTGGTGATCAGTATTATTATTCTGTTTACATATCGTGGCATACATAAGAATTTGATGTCTTAATTCATATATGTGGCATTCAGAATAACAATCTAAATTGCATTCATAAATTGTTTTGCCATGATAAGAATTCTAAGCATGAAAATAATTTTCTTCATAAAGAATATCCTGAGAGGTAGGTGTATGATAATAATACCTACTAGATCCTGTTGTAGCTATTCATGCTATTTGTTTGGGGAAAATAGTTCTGTTAACAGATTGCATATCTTGAAAATTATTCTGAATTTCATAAATGAGAGAAGGGGTAATTTCCTCATCCTCTTGTTTTAATTCTGGAGTTTGTTGAGTAAACAACATATTTATAGAACTATGTCCTGGTGCAGATTTTCCTAAATTTAATTCCATCATTTTTTTTAGAAGGGTATCCATAAATTCAATGTCTTGTTTATTGAAACATAACTTAAAATTAGTTACTTCTAGAGGTGGTTTAATATTTACTGGTTGGAGGGTAGAGACTGATGGTGTGGGTATCAATTGTCGATCTTTAAAGGCTTCAATAGTTTCTTCTATTCTCGTCAATTGTTTTCCTACTGTTTGAAAGCATAAATTAGTATAATTATTATGTTTTATTAATGGCACAATATCTTTAATCTGTAATGACTCTTTTTAAGCCATTCTGGAGGGAGTCTCCGCATATGCAGTGATGATCAAAGGCTGATGTGAAACATCACTAGGAGCTAATTCTAAAGATTGTGGTGGTGGATGGACAGAGACTGTGGTTTGACCACTTACTGTTGTCCATGTCCTTTGGATTTTCTCTACAACATTAAGCTAGCTGGTTGAAAGGGCTTCCATGACTGTAATTAATTCATAAAACCGTTCTGGAAAAGGTTTAAGAATTTGGTGTTTCTCTAAATGATAATAATACTGAATACCCTGAATTAGGGTTTCAGGAAAAGGGTCAAGAGAAGGCTGACTAGGAGGCCGAGAAGGCATTCCCTAGTTTACAGATTCTATGGGTTCAGACATAGAATGTCTGGAGGATTCAGGTAAATCTACTCGGTAAGGTAGATTAGAAGAGTGATGACTCATACTTGACAGGCTTCGGCTGAGGGGTCGTTGAAATTTAAGATAAACATTACCTCCTTGTGTCTGAATAACATCATCTAAGGTTTGTCTGATGATTGGTCTGGCTGGTACAGCATTCTTTATTTGCCATCTTTCTAGAAAAGTGATATTGTTCTAAGGAATCATTTTAGGAACAGCTACCTGGCTACTGAAAAGATTAGTATCAATAAGGACAGTTTGTCCTAACTCACTGTTTTTTCTGATGTAAAGATTTAAAGTACTTAAAACCATAAGATGAATCCTGAAAATAGCTGATAACGGTGGTGATCCTGGTAAATACTGATAACCATTAGTCAAAATTCTTAATTCAAGAACTTTAGACAGATTAGGGTGTATGAGTGCTATGCTCAAATTCGGATAGATATTGAAATATACTAGTCCATGAGATAAACTGGTTTCAATGGCTCCCATTAAAGAAGCTTTCCAATCTAGGCACCGGCTATCCCTGAGTGTACAAGTAAGACTGGTTTTTTGTCCTAACAGAGTTAGGGGTTTAAAGGCTATCTGAACAAGTCCTATGTGGACATATTTATATTTTTTCAGAAAAGGTACTAAATCCTGCATTTGTAGTAATTGAATTACTTCATCGTCATTCTGTAAAGAAACTTCATGTTCAAAAGTTTTAATAATTTTTCTACTGGTAAAATCAAAGGTTCCAATTTTATAAATAGTTTCTGGTTTCACTTTTGTTGTAATCAAGCATTGTCTTGGAAAGTTGTCAGTCTTCAGGGCATTTCTTATTGGTTTTAACTCTTATTTCATATCTTTAACTTGTATCACATGCTATAGATTCAGAGTTAAAACTTGTGAATGTATAACTGCATGTGCTACCTTTTGTATCATGGAATCATATGAAATGGAAGGGACATTGTATTCAAAATGGTATGACTATTTATTAATATTATAGATAGTTTATTATCTTTGATTTCCTGGCGTTACACTCCTCACTACCTTAGTAGTTTTGCCAAGTTGATTTTCAACCTTAAGCTTATATTGCTTAAAAGCTTCTAAGGCTTCATCTTTACTTCTCAATAAGTAAACATAGCAATATTGAGTGCAATCATCAGTAAAAGTAATAAAGTATTTTTTACCTTCTCTAATTTGAACAAATTTTACTTATTGAGAACATAGCACATTGAGTACATTGTTAAGAGTGAGCTCTTTCCCCGAGGTCATTTTCAACACAATCTTTCCTTGTCCTTCTACAGTTGATGTGGAGGAGTTTCCCATAAAAGTTGTTTTCCATTTTCCACCACTTTGTAGGTTATGAACATCTTCTTATCTGCACAGATATGGCAGGTTGCTCCAGTATCCACCCACCACTCCTTTGAATTGGCCCACCAAATTAGCCTCAGAGACTACTGCAGTAAGATTGATGTCTGCCACTCTATCAGAAAGATAAAAATCATCGGCTATGTTGGCTTGTGTTGGCTTTTTGCTTGAACTCCCTCTATCCTTGCGAACGTGACAATCCTTAGCGCAATGTCCATCTTTGTCACACACAAGACACTTGCCTTTGAACCTTTTGTTGAACCCATTGTTAATCTTACTAGTAGATCTTTGTTTGGGACCATTGCCATCATGTTTCCGCTTCTTGTTATTGAATTTTGACCATTGTCCTTGTTCCACAACATTTGCTTTAGCCTACATAATATGGTTTCCCGACTTCTTGTTAATATCACGGTTGTCCTCCTCAATTCTAAGTCGCACTATTAGTTCCTCCAATTTCATCTCATTGCTTTTATGCTTAAGATAATTCTTGAATTCTTTCCAAGATGGCAATAATTTTTCAATGATCGCCGCTACTTGGAAAGATTCACTAAGAATCATCCCTTCCGCATATATGTCATGAAGAATTAATTGGAGATCTTGAACCTTGATAATAACCGTCTTAGAATCCATCATTTTATAATCCAAAAAATGGTTGACAACGAATTTCTTCGTACTAGCATCCTTTGTCTTATATTTCAGATTTAGAGATTCCTACAGCTCTTTTGCGGAGCTTTTGACAATACACACATTATACAATGTATTGTCCAACCCATTGAGAATATAATTCCGACAAAAAAAATCACCATGTTTCCACGCTTCGACTACGACAACCACTTGCCGATCAGTTTCTTCCTCATTCAGTGCCGGAGCTTTTTCATGAGTGAAGCGAGCCAAATTCAATGTAGTAAAATAAAATATCATCTTTTATTGCCATATTTTAAAATCAGTTTCATTGAATTTTTCTAGCTTCTCCTCATGATTTACCAGTATTGTCGGAGTCATTACTGGCATAACGGGTGTGGGGGGTCGGAGTAAGAACAGTCTCAGTATTGTTTGTTTCAGTAGTCATATTTTTGACAAAATAATAATGCAACAAACACAAATTTACACAGACTAATTTTACACGCAAAACAGACAGAAAAATATTCTGTAACAAAATTCTAATGATAAACAGTATATTACTACTATGTTATCAAAAATCACTACATAGTATATTACTACTATTTAAGATATTAAATAGTATATGACTACTATTTAATTTCCCAAAACAAAATATTCGTCTGTATAACACACCAATAAAAAAAAAAAAAAAATAGGAAATCTACTTTAAGATTGTTATTATCCAGTGGTTGTGTGTGTGTATAATTTAAATGTATAAATAAAATAAACAACAAAAAAAATAATTCAGAAAATAATTAAATAAATTAAATTTTGAATTAACCGCTTACAGAAATTTTAAGTCGAGTCTTGTGTTGGACACAATCTCCTTAAAATAGATTTCGCTCTCGCTCCAATGCCTCGAGATTTACTAGCATCTACTTCCCATGATGCAATGACTAACACTCGATTTGCAACACTACAAAATCAAGTCTGGCGAACCAAACAATGCTGTAACTCTCTCTTTCTCTTCCTATAGACTAAATGCTAGACAAATGCAAGAGCAAAGGAGGACGAAAATAAGAAGAAGAAGAAAGAAAGAAAGAAGAGACGCTCAAAAA
This sequence comes from Camellia granthamiana, assembly GCA_036172215.1. Classification (NCBI taxonomy): domain Eukaryota; kingdom Viridiplantae; phylum Streptophyta; class Magnoliopsida; order Ericales; family Theaceae; genus Camellia; species Camellia granthamiana. The sequence goes on along the minus strand of JAXFYN010000033.1, from coordinate 1,240,606 downwards.
TATTAAATGCTTTAAATTACTGGAATGGCAGGCTATTTATAGCCAACCATGCACCTGTTCGGGTAGGCCTTGGTGGCTGCTCGGCCATGGCCAGAAAGTCGTGACTAGAACAGTACTGATTCGAAAAGGAGGCAACTAGAATTCGAAATTTGGAAAATTCAAATTTGAAATTTTGGCATAAAATTTGAAAGTTTCCCACACAAAAATTCAAACGAATTTGGTTCAAAAAATTTAAGCAATGACGCGACCCACAACCCAGTCGGTTGGATGGCGGCGGCAGCGGCACGCATGGTGGTTTTGGTCAAAGCATATTTTGTTCATAACTCCCCTCCTTTCAAAACTTGGGATGCCCCTTGGGACCCATCCCAAGTATGACAAGTTAGAGTGTTTATACTCATATAAACTCTCTCTTTGTTTCAATATAAGATAAGTCGTTTCACAAATGTGTAGGAAACCCACCTAAAGCCATTTCCATGAACTCAAAAATGCGCATTGAATTTTCATTCATCCGGAATTGGTTTTAAGCAACCAAATACACGATATTATTCATCACGCGACATTCAGCATGAACCCATTTTGAAGCATCAAAAATAACGCTTATGTCCTATCTTAATTAATGCTAAAATTTAACAAAAAAATAAAATATTTATAAATCCATTTTCCAACAGATTAGTGAGACATGAACCCCACCATGTTAGTTAGTTAATATTCCTCTATTCATTGACGAAAAAGGAATTTGGTTGAGATGTCAATTGATGTTTGTCTTTGTTAGTTAGTATGTTGCCATCAAATTTAACATGAAATTGACAATTACAATGACAATACATAACGAGTCGATGATGATGTCTATCCATTTACTACTTGTAATGATGTTGAGTAAAACGGACCTTTTTCCATGCCAATATGTTACCATTTTTTTTTTTTTTTTTAATCAGCAAAGGTTAGTTATTAATTGTTAGATTAGCACCTATGGAAGGAGATCTCCCCACCCTTAGCAAAGGGTCTAACTGCTTGCACTCCTGTAATTCAATCCTTCTAAGGAGAATTTAATATGTTACCATGTCAAAATCAAAATTCGACCAAACGCACCTTATCTACTAGGCGGCCTCACTGATCGTCTTGCGAACTACCGTGGAAACATCTTAATTGGTGACAAGTCCATAATCTTTGTTGATAAAAGTAATTAATTAATAAAGATATAGAAACGTCCATTGATTTTATTTTTTATTTTTCACTTTGCTTGATTAGAGTTTTCTAAAAACACTTTTTAAAAAATTTTACTTTTTTATTTTCCGTATTTTTTGCTTTTACTGAATTTTTTTAATATTTTAAGTAATTTTTTAAATTTTTAGACATACATAACATAAATATACCTAAAAAGTAAAAAAATTGTGAAAAAAATCTTTTAAAAATTCACTAAATATCAAAAATACAAATATATATATATATATGAGAATTCAGTACATTTTTTATATTTTTATGTATTTATTAATTTTTTAAAATATTTCTTTACAAATTTTTTACTTTTTAAATACATCTAAATAAGGTGCATCTAAAAAAGTAAAAAAAAAATTAAAATTTTAAAAATATTCACTAAAAACAAAAAAAAAAAAAACGAAAACAAAAAAACTCAATTTTTAAAAAACTCAATCCAAAAATTTCAAACCAACACATTACTATTCAAAATAAGAATTTACATGCAAGTGTGTTTGGCATCAAGAAATTTAAGCTGAAATTGGGGGTTATACCATGCTTCCAAGTCAAGAAGTTGAATTCCATGCTGCCAAACACAATACCCATGAACAAGCTCAAGCTGTCATCAGTTGTTAATATTAGTTGATTCCCTTTCAACTATAAAAGTATTACAATGTCTCCTTTATTAACAGATGTTGTACCTGAGATGCTTTCATTTCAAACTTACACCATTCCTTTTCTTGTAGACCGAAAGAATCCATCTTTCATCGACACATTCAATTAGAAAATTAAAATAGGATAAATTACAAACACAATATCTAAAGTTTACTTAAATTATAAATTATTTCCTATGTTTTTAGAAATTATATTACGCTCCTAAGGTTTCTAATTTCATAACAAATAGGTCATTTTCTTAATAAATCATCCAGTTAATTAACAATTTTTAATAATGTTAAAATTTTATTTCAATTAATAATTTAGATAATTTTATTATTGTATAGGTGAACAGTTAAAAATTTATTTTTTTAAATAATTCTGTTAAATAAAAAATTTTGAGAATGAGATATTTTTAATTTTTCAAACTATAAGAAACAATTCGTATTTTAAGCAAACTTCATAGGGTGTATTCGTAATCTACTCTTAAAAATACATCATCATCATCATTATCACTTCCCCCATTCCTTTTCTTGTAGACCGAAAGAATTCATCTTTCATCAACACATTCAATTAGAAAATTAAAAATGCATCATCATCATCGTCATCTACAAATTTTCTCCCAAAGATTTCAATTATGCATTTTCAATTACAATAATAACTTGGACTCCCTTTTTTTTTCACCCCTTGATCCCATCTTCACCTTATTGGCTATTTTTTCTTTTTTTTTTTTTTTTTTCCCTTCTCCTCCAATCACTATTTATCACGTACATGTGAAAATGATAGAGATGATAATTAAAAAGGGTCTCAATTATCACTCTTTCAATTATGCCAACTTAAAAATCAATAATGTTACAAGTCCCAAGCGAATGATGGGAAAAATTATCGAAAATGACTTTTTGGCTACCACCTCAGCAAATGGGGTCCCATCAATTCACTCCTCACATGATTATCTATTTGATCTCATGAAACCTGTCATCCACTCCAAAAACATTGTTTGGTTAGTGTTTCTGAAAAAAATTTCAGAAATTTTCTCTACAAACAAATTTTAGAAATTTTCTCTATCAAACAAATTTTTCTAAAAAAATTTCTCAAAACACACAAACCAAACAAATTTTCCAAACAAATCTCTCTCACACACACATCAAATCAATCACTTTTTCCAAAACTCTCTCTCAAAACAATTTTCCAAAACAAATTTCCCAAAACACCAAACCAAACATGTTTTCGTACTTTTTTTTTCCAAAACATGTTTCTGAAACACAAACCAAACAAGCCCTTCAATTGCGATACTAGTAAAAGAAGCTAATCCAATAAAAAAAATATTTTAAAAATTTTTGCTCCAAATTTGTTTTTTAATTGGATAATGGAAAAATAAATTTATTTTTAAGAGAAACTACATATCAGTGGTGTCAGGATATAAAAAGATAATAAACATTATAAAAATTAATGACTTTTGTTAAGGACGGTATTAAATGAGCATAATTACTCTAATTTGTATAAAAAGTAGAAAAAGCTTTTAAAGTTATTAGGATTAATGATTTTTTTTTTTTAACTACATAGAGACCAAAATGCCCTTCTTATATTTCCCCCAATTTAACTCATTAGTTTGACTTCTATTATTTTATTTTATTATAATTATATATATATATTTTTTAATTTGCAAGAGATACAATTAAATAAAATAATTTACTTATTTGGTTTATTATTTTTTGGAATAAATTGAAATGTCTTTTTCTGTTTTTTCTTTTTTTTTTGGTAATAGTATAGCATCAATGAATTTAATTTTAAATTTTTTTTTTTGGTTCTAATATTATAAAATTAATAGATCAAAATCTAATTGTAAATGAAATTCATCAATCTATTTCAAAGAATTGTTTCAAGTTAAATGAGTTTCTAAATAAAGAAAGTAATACTATTTTATGTGATTTATAAATTTATTTCAATTTCATTATTTCAAATGTGAGGACATTTTTGTCCATGTACGAAAATATCTAAGTGTTTGAAAATCATCATATTTATATCTATTTATGTTTTTCATTTTCCCATACAAGTGGAGGTAGTTAAGATAATTAAATACATTCTTAGCATGTACCTATAGGGCACATGTTAATAAGACCCAAAATAAATAATTAAAATTATAAATTTTTTCATTAATATATAATAATTTTTTAAAATCTATGCTGAATAGTAATTTCTCCTTATTTTTATAAGAGAAAATTGTTAAAAAGTCTAAGCTAAGGAAGGTATAAGACATTAGGTCCACTGCGTCGTTTGGCAAGTGGCTGTTTTAACCTAAAAGTCAAAAAGTTACTAAAAAAAATCAAAAAACCGACAATTTATACCAAAAAATCAAATATTCCATTTTCTCTCTACTTTTTGCACATTTTTTTGTAAAAAGTCAAAAAGTTATTCTAAACATACTAGTTTTTTTTACCTCATTTTTAGCCAAAAAGCCAAAAGGTTACTAAAATACCCTGTTCCCAAACAAGGCCTGAATTTTTTTTATTGGTGAAAGGTCCACATTTTGTGAAATAATTTGGTGAGAAGTCCTTTTGTTTGTTTTGAAGGACATTTTGTTTTCAATTTTACCCCCTTAATTTATCTGTTCACTTTTTTTTACTATCTATTCAAATTATTTTCGATCTGTTCAATTTTTTTAACTATCTGTTCAAATTATCTTCTATATGTTTAAATTCTTTTGATTATTTGTTCAAATTTATACCTATTTGTTGAATTTTTTTCCTTATGTGTTGAATATTTTCTTCTATTTGTTTAGATTCTTTGTTCTTGAAACAATATTTGTTGAAATATGTGTTCATTTTTTATTATCTATCAAAGTTTTTTCCTTATCTATTCAATTTTTCCCTTATCTGTTGAAATATGTATTAATTTTTATCCATTACAATTTTTAACAAATAGGTTCAAACAAATCTGTTAACCTATCTGTTAAAATCATAATTCATGTTTCTTATCTGTTAAACAATTCCACTCTTAAACAATTTTTCAACAAATAGGTTTAACAGATTTGAAACAATTATACTCCTAAACAAATCTGCTAGGAATCCTTATCCATTACAGATATGTTTCATGATCAACAACATTCATCATCATCATCATCATCATCATCAACAATCAACAACCAACAAATACACACCAAAAAATAAAAAATAAAAAAAGAAGAAAGAAAGAAAGAAAAAAAGATAAAGAGAGAAAGAGAACAAAAAATGCTTCTTTGTTAATAAATAATAATAATAATAATAAATAAACATGTTTGGTTATACGATCTCAGATCTAGAAAGAACGAATCTCATATCTGGATCTTCGATTCACCATCACTGATCTTCGAACGTTCAACCAATTCGTCATCGCCGATCTCAAATTTGGATCACTCAAGGATGCTTGCGTCGAAGCTCGATCATCATAGATCTCAGGTCTTTTTCTTTATGCGAAGCCAATCTTTCTCTAAATCGCCTCTACCGACAGGCTTTGACCTTAGCACTGGACCTCCATAACCCTAATAATACATACATCTATATATATATACACAAAAATAAAGAAAGAGAGAGGAGAGGGTACAATGAGATGAGAAATAACCGTAATGAATGGTGCAATAGAAAGCTGCTACTGAACCACCTTTAATTCCTCTTCAGACTTACAGCATAAGGGATGTTTTGAATAGAATACAGTCCTCACCTGTTACTGAAAAACCAGTCACCATTCAAGACTTAAAAATGGAAACTAATGTCTTAAAAACAGAAATCCGACATATTCTAACTACCAACCAAGCTATACAAGCCGATATACACCAGCTTAAAATTGCAACATCTAAAAATAAAGTTATTGCTCCAGAAACTTCTGAACAGAAAGATAATCAGTATTTGATGCTTGTTAATTAGGTTACATTTTAGAAATGGTATATACGTATTACTTTGGTTATTCAACCTGATTTCATTATTAAAGATGCAGTTGCCCTTATTGATAGTGGTGCTGACATGAATTGTATACGGGAAGGATTAATTCCCACCAGATACTTTCAAAAAACTACTAAGTCACTTACTAGTGCTAGTGGTAATTCTATGCATATCAAGTATAAATTACCTGAAGCTCTTATCTGTAACCAGGGATTTGCTTATCTACCTCTTTTTTCCTTATCAGAAATGTGACCCCATCAATTATTTTGGGAACACCTTTTTTATCTCTTTTAATGCCTATTACTAAGATTGATCCTATAGGCATTCATATGACTATCAGTAATCAACCACTTATTTTTGAATTTATAATAGAACCTTACACAAAAGAACTACATCAAATTCGTGATTTAGTTACTTTCAAAGAAAAACAAATTAATTTCCTTCAAATAGAAATTCATTTTCTTACAACTGAACAACGGTTACAGTAACCTTCTTTACAGAATAAAATCAAGCTTATTGAAAACGAATTTCAAACAGAAATTTGTAGTAATCTACCTAATGCTTTTTTGGAAAGAAAACGACACATTGTTTCTCTTCCCCACGAACTTGATTTTGATGGAAAATGCATCCCAACCAAAGCTCGCCCTAGTCAAATGAAAAAAGACTATCTTGAACTTTGCAAAACAGAAATTAATTCTCTTCTTGAGAAAAAATTAATCAAAACTAGCCATTCACCTTGGAGTTGAACAGCATTTTATGTTAATAAAAATGCAGAAATAGAAAGAGGTATGCCCATATTGATAATTAATTTTAAACCTCTTAATGATGTCTTAAAATGGATCAGATATTCAATTCCGAATAAAAAAGATCTTTTAGATCGTTTACAGGATGCTGTCATTTTTTCAAAATTTGATCTTAAATTAGGTTATTGGCAAGTACAAATTGCTAAACAGGATCGTTATAAAACTGCTTTTACAGTACCCTTTGGCCATTTTGAATGGAATGTTACGCATTTGGTTTGAAAAATGCTCCTTTAGAATTTCAGCATATCATAAATGATATTTTTACTCCTTATACCGAATTTGCTATCTACTATATAGATGATGTTCTCATTTTCTCATCTTCTATTGATCAACATATTAAACATCTTAACATCTTTAAGCATGTTGTCATCAGAAATGGTTTAGTTATTTTTGCACCAAAAATGAAACTTTTTCAGACAACTGTACGATTTTTGGGTCATAACATTCATAATGGTAGTATTATATCCATTAACCGCAGTATAGAGTTTGCATCTAAATTTCCTGGTGAAATTAAAGATAAAAGTCAATTACAGAGATTTCTTGGTAGTTTGAGTTATATTCGAGGTTATTATCATCAGTTATCTAAGGATGCATCCATCTTATATACTCAATTACTGAAAAATCCTTCCCCTTAGTCTGATGACATACCCAAGCTGTACAGAAGATAAAGCTTAAAGTTAAACAACTTTCTTGCCTTCATACTCCTAACCCAACATGGAAGAAAATTGTTGAAACAAATGCTTCTAATCAGGGATATGGTGGGATTTTAAAACAAATTAATCCTATCACTTCAATAGAAGAACTTTTACGGTTTACATCCGGTAGTTGGAAATGACCAGCTTTAAACTATCCAACCATTACACAGGAATGCTTAGCTATTGTTAAATGTCATTTAAAATTTTAGGATGATCTACTCAATCAACATCTTCTTATTAGGGCAGGTTGTTCTGCCAAAAAACAGATTTTCAGAAAAGATGTTCTCAATCTAGCATCTAAACAGATAATCACCACTTAGCAAAGTATTTTATCAGTATTTGATTTTGATATTGCATATATCAAAAGTGAACAGAATTCTTTATCCGATTTCCTAACCCGTGAATATGTACAGGGCCCAGGAAACTCATGACGAGCAGAGCCCGGAGCCGCAGAGGCCGTGGTCGGGGATCTAATCCCTACCAAATAGAATTTCCAAGGCTCCAAGCCTCTACCAATTAAGGTGAATCCAGCCAAACGGTTAAGGATATTGTCACGACCCAAACCCACCCCTATAGGTTTAGCACCGTAACCGGCCAGTAATTCGTGGATTACCAAAGGCCTCAGAACAGATTAGTAAATAATAAGGGGCTGCGGAAGCAATAATACAAAATAAACAAGGTCCAATGAGCTGTGATAACGTACATGGGACAGAACATTTCAAAACTTATATATATATATAAACATGCCAGTCCAGGTACACAATATTTACAAAATGTACAACCCAAGACCTGTCTTTACTAAACATATACAGAGACTAGCATGGAATACAAAAACAACCATGGCATCAGGCTTTGTTCGGAACCTCCTCGAGAGGCACAACAGTTGGCTGACAAAAACAGAATAGAAAGCCGTCAACTCTGGCCCTGGTCATGTGTCGTCTCACCTACATACATAATATAAACTGTGAGCGAAAGCCCAGTGAATAATAACAGAGTAAAGGAGTTTCAATGAATGAGTTCGTATACATTCAGAAAACATAATTCAGATTTGTATCAAATTCGTCATTTGTCCAGATCATATACAGACAGAAATCATAAGTTATGATTAAGTTTACGTGATACATCCATTAGCATTAACAGAACAGAACGCATACACGTGAAGTTACAAACAACCAGTTCCATAAAGGAACCTCCGGATCCGAGCAACAGAACAGAAGCTAAGCCCCCATGACAGGGCCTCTGGTATGGGTAACAGAGTGCAGACAGAAATAAGTTCCATAAAGGAACCTCCGATACCGGGTAACAGCTAACAAATATCACATGATGCTAAGGATGTCACGAATACATATCAGAAATTGAACAATCATTCATTGTATAGAACATATCATTTTGGAAAACAAACCTTTTTTTATCACACAGAAAATAGATACAGTTTGAACATAACTTTACTAAATTATTACTCACAGTGGGCTTTGAGACAGACAGACGGAGTAAACTTGGTCAAACGGTATGTGGCACGTGACCTACACAACACATAACAGATGCACACTTGAAACACACATTCTAATTGTACAAAACTTATTTCGTTGGCTCTTAGTGTGTTTCTAATCTCTTATCCTCATTATGGGGTCTTAAACATGGCCTAGGAATGCCAAGGATGGAATGAGGATGCAAAAATGCATTGAAAACCATTTCTCAAATTTTGCTGAAGATAAGGTCCACGCTCGAGCGTGGCTTTCCCCGCTCGAGCGGACATGCAGACAATGAAGCTCCGCTCGAGCGTGGACTCCCCCGCTCGAGCAGACTGCAAACTTATGAAAAAGTGCTGGATGCAAGAAATTCACGCTCGACGGGTGCTCGACCCCCGCTCGAGCGTGTGACACAGACCTTCGCTCGAGCGTGGCTTCCCCCGCTCGAGCGGACTGCAAAACACACAACCTTCTGGGTATACGCATTTCACGCTCGAGCGTGACTCTCGCTGGTCGAGCGGAAGTGCATGTACTCAGGCTTCACGCTCGAGCGTGAAAGTCCCCGCTCGAGCATGGGTCAAATTTTTGGAAAATCCCGATTGACCTCCAAGCATGAAACTCAACCTTCAACCATCCAAAACTCACTTTTCTGGGCCAAAACTTTGGAAAACACTTGGTAACCCACAAAACAACATGTTAAAAGCATCATTTCAAGAAATCATGGCCCAAGAGCAAACCAATTATGCACAAACTCCACTTAAACTTTATAAATGATCCAAAACATGACATGCATGTGCATTTTTGAGCTAAGGCTCTCTAAGACATGATCAAATGCTATCAAACAACATGAACTCCTTGTGTTTCCAAAATTAGAATGAAAACAACACATGCATGAGGAAATTCTTGAAACTCATCCTTCAAAATGCTATGAAACATGCATGCATGTATGAATTAATCCTCAATTCAACATTTTAACCCAATTCCTAGCTTTAGACACTAATTAACCATGAACCATGGAAGAAACAATTCAAATTCAAGTTCAAGGGGATGAAATCTCTACCTTAGGTCTTGAATTCTAGGTGTAAGAGCTCAAATATGCAATTCTTCTTTAATTTCTTCTAAGTCTCCAAGCTAAACCTCTTGTTGAACTCAAATTCTCCTACTCCCCCTCTCTCTCTCGAATTGGTCTCTCAATGGATGATAAAAAGATGCAACCAAATGTATGAATCAAGTCTCAAAATTGCCTTAGGTAATGGGCCACTCAATGCCAATTTGGTAATAAGCTTAACCAATGTAATTTAATCTAATTTACTCATACCATACCAAAACAAATTTTAATTAAATCTACTATAAAATCACATATATTCTAACTAGTATGAAACACTAATCAATTTCGAAAATCGGGCGCCGATAAGGCTTTCAATTCTCAGTTCAAAGTCTAAATATGAACAGATCATTTTATGGCAAACAGATAGAAACACAAAGATAACGCAATACATATGCAAATTAATTTGGGATTCCTTCTAAATTACTGTTAGGCATAACTAATCATGGTTTAGCATTAATCGGAGGTCAGGGTTATTACAGTCTTCCCCCCTTAAAAGAGTTTGGTCCTCCAAACTCGAATTACCTTCATTCGGAATCAACATTGGGTCCAACGGGAACAAATCAGGATATCTCTTCATCATGTCTTCGTCGGTTTCCCAAGTTGCATAGGTTCCTCCGTGGTTTTGCCGATCAACTTTTACCAATGGTATTTCTTTATTTCTCAACTTTTTGATCCGGTGATTCACAATCTGGATAGGTCTTTCCTCATAAGTGTAGTCATCTTTCAAAAGCACATGTGTCGATTCGATGACGTGGAGTGGATCTCTCAAATATTCCCGAAGCATCGATACATGAAAGACGTTATGCATATGTTCCATTACTGGAGGCAAGGCTACCCATTACGATACCAGATTGATTTTTTCGAGGACTTCATAAGGTCCAACATATCTTGGTGCCAATTTTCCCTTAACACCAAACCAAGTTTGACCCTTCATCGGGGTCACTTTTATGAACACGTGGTCCCCAACTTCATATTCTCTATCTCTTCTTCAGACATCAGCATAGCTTTTCTGCCGACTCTATGCAGTTTTCAGGCGTTGCTGGATCAGTTTCACTTTCTCGGTTGTTTCTTGCACAAGTTCCGGTCCCAACAAAGGTCTATCACCTACTTCAGCCCAACATATCGGAGAGCGACATTTTCTTCCATACAACGCTTCGTAAGGAGCCATTTCAATGCTTGAATGGTAACTGTTGTTGTACACAAATTCAGCTAATGGCAAGTAGGTCTCCCAATTCCCCTGGAAGTCTAACACACACATTCTGAGCATGTTCTCTAAGGTCTGGTTAGTTCGTTCAGTTTGTCCATCTGTCTGTGGGTGATAGGCACTACTCAGCCTCAGTTCAGTCCCTAAAGCATGTTGCAAACTCTGTCAAAATCTCAATACAAACTTTGAGTCCCTGTCAGACACAATAGATACTGGCACTCCATGCAATCTCACAATTTCAATCATATAGATATTGGCCAATTTATCAGCGTTATAAATAGTTTTGACAGGCAGAAAATGGACAGACTTAGTTAAACGGTCAACTATAACCCAGATAGAGTACATACCTCGAGAAGAACGAGGCAGTCCCACAATGAAGTCCATGGTAATGTGCTTCCATTTCCATTCCGGTATTGGGAGTAGTTGTAGCAAACCAGCGGGTCGTTGATGTTCAGCTTTAACCTGTTGGCAATGTAGACATCTAGCCACAAAGTTTGCGATACTCTTTTTCATTCCAGGCCACCAAAAATTCTGTTTCAAATTATGGTACATTTTCGTGTTCCCCGGGTACATAGCAAACTTACTACTGTGAGCTTCGGTCATAACACGTTTCCTCAAATCATAACAAGCGGGCACACAAAGACGGTTCTGAAATTTCAGCACATCATTCTCAAACACAAATTCTAGCCTCGGCTTTGAATCAAATTCCTCCGTGATCTTTTTCAAGTATTCATCCTCACACTGTTTCTGTTTGGTCTCGTCAAGAATTGTAGGTTGAGCGACGATAGCAGTTAATAGCCCATCATGTTCTAGGTCAGTCAACAATTCTTTTCGGTTGGATGGCAAACATGACAAATTCGCACTGGATTTTCGGCTCAAGGCATCTGCTACGGTATTAGCCTTTCCTGGATGATACAAGATTTGCAAATCATAATCCTTGATTAGTTCTAACCATCGTCTCTGTCTCATGTTCAATTCTTTTTGGATAAAGAAATATTTTCAACTTTTATGGTCTGTATACACCTCGTAAGTTACCCCATACAAATAGTGACGCCATATTTTCAAAGCAAACACCACAGCCGCTAATTCAAGATCATGTGTTGGGTATTCTTTTCATGAGGTCGAAGTTGTCTAGAAGCATAGGCAATCACCCTTCCGTTTTGCATTAGTACACACCCCAAGCCTTTATAGGAAACATCACTGTACACTTGAAACCCATCAGTACCATTAGGCAAGGTTAAGATTGGTGCAGTCACTAACCTAGTTTTCAACTCTTGGAAAGCTGCCTCTCTTTGTTCATTCCAGTCAAATGGCACATTTTTCTGAGTTAACTAAGTCAATGGCAGGGCAAGCTTGGAAAACTCTTTCACAAACCTCCGGTAGTAACCAGCAAGTCCCAGAAAACATCAGATTTCTGTAACATTTGTCGGTCTAGGCCAATCCACGACAGCTTCAATTTTTTGAGGGTCAACAGAAACTCCATTTTTGTCGATTACATGGCCCAAAAATGCCACACTGTCAAGTCAGAATTCACACTTGGACAATTTAGCATACAATTTCTTTTCTCTCAAAATCTGCAAGGTGGTTCTCAGATGGTTCTCATGTTCTTCCCTGTCTTTGGAATAAATCAAAATGTCATCAATAAATACAACAATGAAGTCATCCAGATATGACTTAAAACACCCTATTCATAAGATCCATGAAAGCTGCAGGTGCATTGGTCATCCCAAACGGCATTACTAAAAATTCATAATGTCCATTTCTAGTTCGGAATGCAGTTTTCTCTATGTCCTCAGCTCTAACCTTTAATTGATGATACCCGGACCTGAGGTCAATTTTGGAAAACACTTGGGCACCTGAAGTTGATCAAACAAGTCATTTATTCGGGGCAGAGGGTATTTATTCTTGATAGTCACTTTGTTCAGTTCTCGGTAGTCTATACACAATCTTAAGGATCCATCCTTCTTTTTGACAAACAAAACTGGAGCACCCCAAGGTGAAGTACTCGGACGGATAAATTTCTTATCTAACAGTTCCTGAAGTTGGGTTTTCAATTCTTTCAATTCAGAGGTAGACATTCTATAGGAGTCTTGGAAATAGGTTGTGTCCCCCGGAAACACTTCAATAGTGAATTCAATTTCTCTATCAACTAAGTCCCCAGGTAAGTCAGTCGGAAACACATCGGGAAATTCACAAGCAACAGGGATTGTTTCTACAGTAGTACTGTCAGATGGTGCAGTCAGTATACAACACAGATAACCCCTACATCCCTTCCTAAGGAGTTTTACCACTTTCATAGCCGAAATCACATATGGGGGAGGAACTACCCCATTCCCAATAAAAGTAAATTCAGGCATACCCAGTGGTCTAAATACAACAGTTTTATTTGCACAGTCTATGGTAGCACAGTATTTAGTCAACCAGTCCATCCCCAAAATACAATCAAACTGATTAATGTCCAAGGGTAATAAGTCCACATATAACATCATATCGCCAATCATAACATCACATGCTGGATAAACATGAGCACACATCATAGAATCCCCAGACGGCGTAGATACAAATAACACATAGGTCATAAGTTCTAATGGTCTAGTTAATTTTCCGAGAAAAAGCATGCGATATAAAGGAATGTGTAGAACCAGAATCTATCAGTACATATGCATTTTGAGAACATATAGGGAGTGTACCTGACACCACAGTATAGGTGTTCGGTACGTCACCGGGTACTAAGGCAAACACTCGGCCTTGTCTCAGAGGTTCTTTCCCAGTATTGGCTTTGACATTGGTTTTGGCCACAGAAGCGGATCCCGCTGAACTTGCTGCAGGGACGGCTAGTAGTCTTAAACCTAAGCGGGCAATCTTTCACTACATGACCTGGCTGGCCACACCGGAAACATGCACTGGACACTCGGTAGCACACACCCCTATGCCTTTTACCACAATCAGAATAGACCGGAATAGACCCACTACTCTGACTCGAGCTGTTCGAAGTCCCTGTGTTTTGCTTCTTACCGACAAAGAACCGGCCTTTTTAAAACCAAACCCGGATCTTTTTCCTCTCCACTCAGTTGCTGTAGTTGTTGGAGCTTTGCTTTGTTTCATGGCGGCTAGGGTGGCCTCTGCCATTAAGGCTCTGTCTAGAACTACCACATAAGTAGGCAATTTCAGGATGCCTACTCGATCAAACACCTCTAAATCCAGTCCACCTTCAGACTTTCGTGCTTTCTTGTAATCAGTATCCACCATATGTGGAGCAAACCGTGCCAATTCGGTGAATTTAGCTTTATATTCTGCCACAGACATTCTTCCCTGTTTGAGTTCCTGAAATTCAGACACTTTCCGATCCCTGAAACATTGGGGAAAATACTTGTCGTAGAAGATAGCATTAAACTGTGCCCATGTCATATTTCCATTGCCACTTCGGATCAGTAACCACCACCTGCGGGCTTTATCTTTCAGAGTATAGATGGCTAGGAGGACCTTCTGAGTTTCAGAACAAGGAAATACTTCATACAATTTTTCCATCTCAAGCAACCACGTCTCAGTTTTCAAAGGTTCAATTCCACCATAGAACGTTGGCGGTTTCATTTTCATGAGTTTCTGTGTCAGATTGATGATGTCATTATTATCTGCCTCGGCTTGTGACGGTGGAGGCGAAAGGGGTAGAGGTTGTTGTCTCTGTTGTTGCGTCCAGGTTTCAGTCAATGTTACTAACATCTGTTCCATTCGGCCCATGTGAGCCTCTAAAGATTCACTTTCCACCACTTCCCCTTACATTCTTCATCTTACTATACAGACATCAAATGATAATAAACACAGGCATAATCTTATTCGTTTCGTTCAATTCATTTGATTCAAATGTACATTCAGTTTTCACATTCAATTGCATTACCACACACTCACACATGCAATGGAATGCCCCTAACTCTTACTAGCACATCTTAAGCTCATACGGACCTATGTGTGCGGTAGAACACGTGCTCTGATACCACTCTGTTATGACCCAAACCCGCCCCTATAGGTTTAGCACCGTAACCGGCCAGTAATCCGTGGATTACCAAAGGCCTCAGAACAGATTAGCAAATAATAAGGGGCTACGGAAGCAATAATACAAAATAAACAAGGTCCAATGAGCTGTGATAACGTACATGGGACAAAACATTTCAAAACTTATATATATATACATAAACATGCCAGTCCAGGTACACAATATTTACAAAATGTACAACCCAAGACCTGTCTTTACAAAATATATACAGAGACTAGCATGAAATACAAAAACAGCCATAGCATTAGGCTTCGTTCGGAACCTCCTCGGGAGGCACAACAGTTGGCTGACAAAAACAGAATAGAAGGCCGTCAACTCTGGCCCTGGTCATGTGCCGTCTCACCTACATACATAATATAAACTGTGAGCGAAAGCCCAGTGAATAATAACAGAGTAAAGGGGTTTCAATGAATGAGTTCATACAGATTCAGAAAACATAATTTAGATTTGTATCAAATTCGTCATTTGTCCAGATCATATACAGACAGAAATCATAAGTCATGATTAAGTTTACGTGATACATCCATTAGCATTAACAGAACAGAACAGAACAGAACGTATACACATGAGGTTACAAATAACCAGTTCCATAAAGGAACCTCCGAATCCGGGCAACAGAATAGAAGCTAAGCCCTCGTGACAGGGCCTCCGGTACGGGTAATAGAGTGCAGATAGAAATAAGTTCCATAAAGGAACCTCCGATACCGGGTAACAGCTAACAGATATCACATGATGCTAAGGATGTCACGAATACATATCAGAAATTGAACAATCATTCATTGTACAGAACATATCATTTCGGAAAACAGACCTTGTTTTATGACACAGAAAGTAGATACAGTTTGAATATAACTTTACTAAATTATTACTCACAGTGGGCCTTGAGACAGACAGATGGAGTAAACTTGGTCAAACGGTACGTGGCACGTGACCTACACAACACATAACAGATGCACACTTGAAACACACATTCTAATTGTACAAAACTTATTTCGTTGGCTTTTAGTGTGTTTCTAATCTCTTATTCTCATTATGGGGTCTAAAACATGGCCTAGGAATGCCAAGGATGGAATGAGGATGCAAAAATGCATTGAAAACCATTTCTCAAATTTTGCTGAAGATAAGGTCCACGCTCAAGCGTGGCTTTCCCCGCTCGAGCGGACATGCAGACAATGAAGCTCGGCTCGAGCGTGGACTCCTCCGCTCGAGCAGACTGCAAACTTATGAAAAAGTACTGGATGCAAGAAATTCACGCTCAACGGGCGCTCGACCCCCGCTCAAGCGTGTGACACAGACCTTCGCTCGAGCGTGGCTTCCCCCGCTCGAGCGGACTGCAAAACACACAAACTTCTGGGTATACGCATTTCACGCTCGAGCGTGACTCTCGCCGCTCGAGCGGAAGTGCATGTACTCAGGCTTCACGCTTGAGCGTGAAAGTCCCCGCTCGAGTGTGGATCAAATTTCTGGAAAATCCAGATTGACCTCCAAGCATGAAACTCAACCTTCAACCATCCAAAACTCACTTTTCTGGGCCAAAACTTTGGAAAACACTTGGTAACCCACAAAACAACATGTTAAAAGCATCATTTCAAGAAATCATGGCCCAAGAGCAAACCAATTATGCACAAACTCCACTTAAACTTTATAAATGATCCAAAACATGACATGCATGTGCATTTTTGAGCTAAGGCTCTCTAAGACATGATCAAATGCTATCAAACAACATGAACTCCTTGTGTTTCCAAAATTAGAATGAAATCAACACATGCATGAGGAAATTCTTGAAACTCATCCTTCAAAATGCTATGAAACATGCATGCATGCATGAATTAATCCTCAATTCAACATTTTAACCCAATTCCTAGCTTTAGACACTAATTAACCATGAACCATGGAAGAAACAATTCAAATTCAAGTTCAAGGGGATGAAATCTCTAACTTAGGTCTTGAATTCTAGGTGTAGGAGCTCAAATATGCAATTCTTCTTTAATTTCTTCTAAGTCTCCAAGCTAAACCTCTTGTTGAACTCAAATTCTCCTACTCCCCCTCTCTCTCTCGAATTGGTCTCTCAATGGATGATAAAAAGATGCAACCAAATGTATGAATCAAGTCTCAAAGTTGCCTTAGGTAATGGGCCACTCAATGCCAATTTGGTAATAAGCTTAACCAATGTAATTTAATCTAATTTGCTCATACCATACCAAAACAAATTTTAATTAAATCTACCATAAAATCACATATATTCTAACTAGTATGAAACACTAATCAATTTCGAAATCGGGCGCCGATAAGGCTTTCAATTCGCAATTTAAAGTCTAAATATGAACAGGTCATTTTATGGCAAACAGATAGAAACACAAAGATAACGCAATACATATGCAAATTAATTTGGGATTCCTTCTAAATTACTGTTAGGCATAACTAATCATGGTTTAGCATTAATCGGAGGTCGGGGTTATTACAAATATTCTCCTTAAACCTAAAGAACAGTATACCGCAAACAGTATTACTGAGGAAATAGCCCTCTATATTGAACCAGCAGATAAACAATGGATGTCAAATCCATGGGAAATCAAGCGCGGTATCAACAAGGGTGAGTGTAGACGCGCCCTCGGGGGCTTCATGCTACAGTTCGGACTCAAATGTCACGGTTCTGAATCTGATCTCGCAAAGTGCAATACAAGACCAATAAATCACCAAAGAGTCCAAATCCGGCAAATCGTTTTGGAAAACTGATTTTTGTAAATAAGTGCCAAACATGGACTGCTTTGCCAGATACAGAGTCGCCTCCTAAATATTTTATTTTTGGGGAAATTTAGAAAACCTTGACTCGTTGCCTAAGGCCACGTATCCGTCATCACCAAAGTTGCCTCGGCTCAGGAACTTGGGTACGATTGGGGAAGGTCATCTATGAGCACCCCCGCTCGCCCGATCAAAGATCGGCCTGTACTAAGCATGATATCTTGTTTTTGAAAACACATGTGTTCTTATTTCGGTTATTTGCTAGTATTACTGAGTGATGCGCACAACACACATGTATAGACTAGATCGCCTAATTTGGAACAAAGCATCGCATATTTGTTTGTTTGGAAAATGATTTGAAGTTTGCTACTCGTAAGTAGGCTAAAATGCAGATTTGATGAATTGTTCCAATTCAAGTAATCCAACCTTCACCCACAGGCATTCAGACAGTTTATATCACATAAGCAAATAGCCTCATGGCAAGCATGCTATCATGGCAACACTCACATACATGCAGTATGCTAAAGCATAAACACTCACAGTGTACTCCGAGTCAAAACAGAAACTAGTTAGTAATCAATGCATGATCCTAGTTCATGTTAAGATGGCTAATGTAACACATGCACAATGCAACTAGAAATAGGCTCGGCTATTCTAAAATGTCATGTGAGATGCAGCAATTGATAATCATGTATTCAACTTGGAATTGAAATACAATGCAGTTAGTATGATACACCGAGCCCAGTGCATGCAATACAAATGGATGAATGCAAACATGCATAGCATAAGGATGCTAATTGAAATATGACCTAGAACTAACCATCGTAAGCGGTTAAGTAAAAGGGAGAAAGAAATGGGGGTTGGAAGACATGCACACACGCACGCACACTTATTACAAAATTCGCCCTCCCGACGGAGGGTCCGAATAAATAATACATGCCAACTAATTAACTAATTAACAAGCTAATTAATTATTACATAACCGAATGAATAACTAGTTACAACTAATTATTACAAAACTTAATTAATTAACACATTAACTAATTAAATTGTAAATTAAAGCTAATTAGCAAGTAAGGAAAACAGCAAGCAATGCTGTTCCAGCTCTGTTTGGAGGAGAAGAGGATGCATGTTCGGCTGCCGTCACAGTAAGCTCTCTGGTTGCTCTTTGGAGGCTCTGTCTACAGGGTGTCCTCAAGGAATTCCTGCTGAACCTTACCAAAAACCAATCTGGGGAATGCATCAGTGGCCTGCTGGCCATGGAGAGATGCTGCCGACCACCTGCCGGCCAAATATGGTACACTGCCGCCCAAGGATGAGGAGGTGCCGGCCATCTGTAGGGCACTGCCGGCCACTGATGTTCTGGGACACCAAGCTGCAGCAGAGCACAAAATAGAGAAAATGGAGGGTCTCCTAAGGGTATGTACGCACTATGTCACCCCATATCACCTCGAAACATCAAGGGAGAGGCATAATCGGACCCACGACCATCAATCACGCATCCCGATGCATAATGGCCAAAGATCCAACTTGTGCAAATCAATATGAAATGAATGCACAAACAAGCACATAAGTGCCTAGAACTCTATCATGGATAATCAAGAGCGTCGACGACCGAGAATTGAGACACGTTTCATCCTTTGAAGTATGAAACGTTCCTCGTTTCTCGTGCTCGGATTAACACTTAATCCAAACAACAATGCAATGCAAGGATGGCATACACAATGCTAACTTGAACATGCAATCATGCAATATGACTTAAGCATGCAAAATGCAGTGTAATAAACATGCAACAACATGTAATGGAACTAGCATGCAACAACATGCAAAGATGGAGCAAGCATAGAACAATATGCAAGACAAGCATGCAACAACATGCAAGGGATGGAGCAAGCATACAACAATATGCAAGACAAGCACACAACAACATGCAAGGGATGGAGCAAGCATACAACAATATGCAAGACAAGCATGCAAAATGCAATGGCTCATCAAAGAGGCCTAAGAGCACAACTCTCTAGAGTGCTTAAGGAGTGACAAATGTGCAAGTGTAACAACACTAAGTGCACTGAAATTAAGTAAGAAATGATGCCAAATTATTCAAACGACACAAGTATGGCATGTAAGGGTCCTAAGGCATGAAAGCTAGCAAAGAGTAACACAAAGGGGGCATGCAATACATGGCACAAGTGCAGGAATTAAGTATGGACAGAGCTTAAATAGGTCAAAATGAGTACCTAAACATGCTGAGATGAGGGCCCAAAGACCTAGGCATGCAAGCACACAAGCTAAGCCATAAACTAGGCAATAATGCACAACACTCAAAGGTACTTAAAGCATGATTGAAGTGGGAATATGGCAATGCTATAGGCTCTGAAATAAAGTATTAAGTGATGCCAAATCATTTAAATAGCTCAAAGATAGCATGCATAAGTCAACAAAACACAAAGCTTGCAAGGCCAATTACACTACAGCTATACAAAGCATGAAGGATATGGCAAGGGCAACCCAAAACAATCCTAGTACATGTTAATATGAGACTAAAACATGCATGGAAGGAAGCCAAAACAAGCTAGCATGGTGAGCATGAGGCATGATGCATACAAGGCAAATAAGGTGGATTACACTACACCTATTAAGACCAAGCATGGGATGACTCAACTAACAAAAATCAGAGTTAAGGCATGGCATAATAACCCCCAAAACCCACTGAGATGGCATCCCAAAGACCTAAGCATAGAGACATGCACAATGATCCATTCATGAGGCATAAAACACAAACTCTCTAAGACATTGAAAGCATGTCAAATGTAGGTGTATGACCACATTTCATGGACTGAAATATCATTTGAAATGATGGCAAAGCATGGAAACATCACATGCATGGCATGGTAGGGGCCTCAAAACCCAAGGCTAGCCAAAGCATTTACACTATAGCTATACAAAACATGGGTGATATGACTATGGCAGCCCAAAAATAGTCCTAGAACAGCCCAAAATAAGAATAAAATCATGCTGGAGCAAAGCCAAAACATCATGCACATAAAGCTATTAAGCAAGATTTGTTCTACAAGTATATGGAGCATGCAAAAGATGACCAAACCCACTTTAGAAAGAGTTATTTCATGGCAAAACATCACCAAAAACATGCTGAAATGAACTCAACATAAGCTAGGCAAACATGTTACTTTGATGAGCCACAAATGGGATTACACTACACATACAAGAAGCATGCAAAATATGACCAAACCAGCCATGGACAAAGTCAAGGAAGGTCCTAAAAGTCACAAAAAAGTGCCTGAAATAGGCCTCAAAAGTAAAGGGATACATGCTCCTTTGATAGGCCAACAACTCAAGCAAACAAAACAAAAAGGGAGGGGGTCACCCCCCTCGGGTTTTGGACCTCAAAACCACATGCCTACCACTGAAAATCCACTGGATTTCAGTTGCTAAAAGGCCAAACCAAGACTACCTCGAAGGCCTTAAGGCATGGCCCAAAACAAGGCCAAACAAGGCAAACAAGAGAGTTGCACACCTCTAACACCAAAAAGACCTAAACAAACTTCAAAAGCACTTAAATATAGAACTTTTTTCATTTGAAAGCAAGGCCTAAAACAATATACAAGGATGGCCAAAATGAGGTACAAATAAATGCTAAAAAGGAGAAGAAACTCACCCTTGAAGACCAACTTCGAAACCTGCAATCTCAGGGGCCAAAAACCAAGTTTCAGAGCTCAAGTAACCCCCTCAAGTATCTCAGCTCAAAGATGGTGGTGTATCTCTATGTGCTGTAGTGCAAAAGTGCAAGAAAAATGGACTTTAGAGCACTATTCTATGCAATATAGAGAGAGAGTGTGAGAAATATAGAGAGAGAGAGAGAGAGAGAGAGAGAGATCTTTCTTCTCTAAAATGGCTGAACCCCTGCTGAGGAGAGAGGGCCTCTCCTTATATAGAAGAAAAACAAGAAGAAGCTTGTTAAACAAACTTGGCAAGAGCTTCATCCCTCCATACATGTGTATAGAGGGGAGAGGAGTGAAAACCAGCTGGCTCAAAAGATTTGGCGTGAAACCTGCTGAGACAGGGGGCCTATCGGCCATCAGTGGTGGCTGGCAGTGGCTCATTGATGGCTGGCAGGCATCATCGATGGCCGGCAGGCATCATCAATGGCCAGCAGTGGCAAAGGCATGGCCAGCAGGGCCAAAAAGGGGCCGGCAGTGCCTTCCACAAAGCATGCAGAAAGGGCTAATACAAGGTCCAAAAAGGGGTAGGAAGGAAACAGGGTTTGGAAAATTCAAACCTGTGACGTTCCGCCGCAGCAGTCGAGTACTCAGCGAGCAATTGAACTAGTTGTTGGGTGTACCTGCAAGCAAAACCAAGTCTTGAGGACGGTCAAAAATGGGGTGTCTACAGTGAGGTTCTTCCCTTTTATAGACAGTAAGACGGAAAAGATAAGATACAAAGAGGACAGGTGGCGTGTCCTAGTGGTGTTGGAGTCGATCGTCCTCATCCTCAATTAGTCAGCATCTTATCTACATTGTCTGGTTGCATATAGCTGTTCAGAGAGCTGTGCGATAAATTTGGATGGCAGACATGGCATTTGCTTTTGTCAAAAGTTATTGTACTGGTTTTGTCGTTTTATGCCGACGGTTTTGCTGGTGAGGGACAAAACTCATCATGCTTTGCCTTTGCCTTTCTTATCTTTTTCTTTATCGACTTTGTCTGCAGTCATACTGGTGAGTGAATCCCAAAAATCACCAAAGTTGGGTTCATCATCTTCTAGTGCTTGTGATTCGCCAGCTAATATAGCAAATTCATTTCATCCTGATCAGGATCTTCATGATCTTGACTGCTGGTAACAGATTTCATGGAGGTATCATCTCCGAAAACAGTTTGGAGAAACCGTTCCTTCGTAAAATCCATACTTTTAACAATTAATTTTGTTTCTAACAAATTAGGATATTTTTGTTGTAATTCTGTTTGGATTTGTAAAAACAGATTTTGAGTAACTGGTTGGTTAGGAATAGTTTTTGGAACAGCATCCAATGGGCTTGAGAATGTGCCTTGATTTTCTAGACAGTTTCTGGTAGAGTAGGGTTCATACCCTTATCCCACCATCTCACAAAGAAAACGCTTTTGAGACGTGGGATCTTATTCTGATAATCACACTGAAAGTCCCATTTCCAAATCCATGGAATACCAAAACGGATTGTAAAATGGACTAAGGATTTAGTAATGGAAATATCCTTATTAACTGATAAATGGGAATATGCAACATGCCATTCATTATAGGCTTCCCTGATTGGTACTGGTAATACTTCTAGCTATAACCCAAATTTATCCCACCAAACGAAGAACCAAAAAAGGACATCGTTTTTTAGGACATCAGGGCAGATGCTAATAAACCATGATTGGTAATAAAATGTTTGAGTAAAAGCATCGATATAGTCCCAATAACTATACCGGGTTTCCCTATTACGAATGTCAAGTTGGCGAGTAGTATGCGGATGAATGCCTCAGGTGGTAATGGGCACAATATTTCTAATAGTTATTTTACTATACTAGATAGGACTAGCCGTTTTGGAGGGATCATGCAAAGTATGCTTGATCTCAACAGCAGTCTCAACAAGTATATGTTCATAAACATAACGATACTGGTCAAAATGAGGGGGAAATTGTTGCGTGGTTTTTGAAATGAGATTATATATTTTAATTTTCAAAAGTGGGGAAATTTGGTAGTTACTCAAACATAAAAACAATAAAATTTTACAAATTTTCAGTTTTAAAAATTATTAATCATGAAGATGATATCTTATTTAATTAATGTCTAGATACTAATTAGAACCATAATTTGAAAATTCATTTCCTCACATATACTCTAGAATCAGGAAATTATATGGGACGAACGTTACTAAGTGTGGTGCACATCGCCCTGGTTTTGAAATGAGATTATATATTTTAAATTGGATAGATATTGATGAAGATGGTGGAGTTGGGTATGTATTACCACTCACAACTTGGAATTTGGAAAGTTTATCTTTATGAAAATTAATTATTTGTTTAGACATATCTGTTTTGGGCTATCGGTGGAGGATAGTATGATTGTTGTAGAAACTATATGAGAATTAGAAGAATTGAAACTATTTTCTCATCCATTGCATTGAACATTGTTGCATATTTAACACATTTGAAAATGTTGTTGTTTTGAGAAAAAGCGGTGAATAACTTGGTGAATCTGGTTAGAAGTGTAGTTGTGGAATTAAGTTAGCCTGTGTGTCCTTGGTGAAAGACTAGAAACCTATGCGGTTAGGTGTCGAGCTTTCCAGTTAATACCGATAAAAATGACAATTTGGTAGTGCTTTGCAGACACTTCCTAGAGATTCACATTGTTATATTCATTGCCCTGGTTTTTTTTTTTTTTTTTTTTTTGTGTGTGTGTGTGTGTGTGTAAAGGAAACGATATTGGCATTGCACGGTTTTTGGAAAGAGAAATGAGAACGTTTTTGCACGAGCATTGCATATGCATTCACCTTATATCTTTGTTAAGATTCATAAACTGTGTTTTAGTATCTCTATTGGGCTTTGGCTCACCCTATGTGGAAAATCATTTTCAGGTGCTAATGATATGCCTCTGCCATAGGTTGGGAGGACTTAGAGCAAGAGCTTCATTTTGTTTACGTGTTGTAATTATTTTGTACAAGCCTAGCGCTTTATCTGTATTGAGTTTAAAACTCACTTTTGTTGTAACCAAGCATTGTCTTGGAAAGTTGTAAGTCTTCAGGGCATTTCTTGTTGGTTTTAACTCTTATTTCATATCTTTAACTTGTGTTACATGCTATAAATTCAGAGTTAAAACTTGTGAATGTATAACTGCATGTGCTACTTTTTGTATCATGGAATCATATGAAATGGAAGGGACATTGTATTCAGAAATGGTATGATTATTTATTAATATTATGGATAGTTTATTAGCTTTGATTTCGAGGCATTACACTCCTCACTACCTTAATAGTTTTGCCAAGTTGATTTTCAACGTCAAGCTTACATTGCTTAAAACTTCTAAGGCTTCATCTTTACTTCTCAATAAGTAAACATAACAATGTTGAGTGCAATCATCAATGAAAGTAATAAAGTATTTTTTACCTCCTCTAATTTGAACAAATTTTAAATCATAGATATCTATGTGAAATAAACTTAGAGGTTCCATACTTCTTTCTACTTTATTAAATGATGAGCCCATTTTAAATTATGGGTGAGAAAATTATCGGCGAGGATTCTAATCCATTTATAATAGGAGTCATGTTAACCCACAAATTCATTTATAATGATGTGATAAGGGAATGGGACTCTTAATTATTGGTGTGTAACAAATAAAAAACTGACACCTATCATGACATATCATTATGGGTAGAAATTTAAGAGTTTTTTAGGATCTCAAACATTTTTCATAATAAAATGTTTGACAAAAAACTACTCATTTGATGTGATGTCATGTCATGTCATGTGCAGGCTTATACTGAGATCCGTCGAGCTGATCACTACAAGGTGTCTAACAACCGTTGGGGTACAGTATCTGATAAAATGGGAAATTATGGTTTAAGTCACGAGGATAATTGGTGTCAGTGTGTATCATATGCCTCAATTGGTAACAGCATTTCACCCATTTATGAGGGGATAATGACGCTAGAAGGTGCCTAGGTATAGGTAGGTGCATTTGCATTGTTTAGCGAGTCAAATACTCCTACATATGGAACCATAATGGCTCTCGCATGGAAGGGGCTAGGTTAAGCACGTCTGTTAACGATTTACAAGGTAAAGTGTCCTATTTGCAATCCCTGCTTATGGACTAACCTAAACACGACTTGAGTGACGTCCCACTTCTCCTAATTGTAATCTACCCTTATTTGGCACAAACCCATGAATATACAAACACATAATGCAAGTATATAATAAACAAATTACGACATATATGGTCTCATAATTTATTGTTTAAGTGGAGGCCTAACGGCGGCCGCCCACATACAGATATGTTCCTATATTTGTTGTTTGATTCTGTGTATTTATTGTTCACAGAATTCTACCTGTTGTGTAGCCCAGGGCTGAAGATACGAATCTTGAAGAAATGTTAGATAATTATTACGACTTGTAATATAAAATTCTAAAACATTTAATAAATCTACAAGTATATTAACAGAGGGTATATATTAAAGAAAGAAATACTTACAGTCACAATCTTCAAAACAACTTAATTCTTCAATACTTAATTTGTATATTAGAGAAATTTTTACAAGAGAGAGAGAAAGAGCTCACAAGGTTTGGAATTACAATCACACTCTGAAAATAAACTCTTAATAATAAAACTCTTAATGACTCTGCCTCAACAAGGGTGAGGTCCTTCCCTTTTATAAACAGTAAGACAGAAAAGATAAGATACAAGGAGAACAGGTGGCGTGTCCTAGTAGTGTTGGAGTCGATCGTCCTTATCCTCAATGAGTCAGCATCTTATCTACATTGTCTGGTTGCAGACAGTTGTTTGGACAACTGTGCGATAAATCTGGATGGCAGACAGGGCATCTGCTTTTGTTAAAAGTTGTTGTAATGGTTTTGTCGTTTTATGCTGACGGTTTTGCTGGTGAGGGACAAAACTCATCATGCTTTGCCTTTTCATTTTTTATTTTTTTCTTTATCGATTTTGTCGGCAATCATACTGGTGAGTGAATCCCAAAAATCACCAAAGTTAGGTTCACCATCTTCTGGTGCTTGTGATTCGCCAGCTAATGCAGTAAATTCATTTTCATCCTGATCAGGATCTTCATGATCTTGACTGCTGGTAACAGATTTCATGGAAGTCACATCTCCAAAAATAGTTTGGAGAAACTGTTCTTTCATAAAATTGATACTTTTAACAATTAATTCTGTTTCTGACAAATTAGGATATTTTTGTCGTAATTCTGTTTGGATTTGTAAAAACAGATTTTGAGTAATTGGTTGGCTAGGAATAGTTTTTGGAACAGCATCCCAACAGGCTTGAGAATGTGCCTTGATTTTCTGAACAATTTCTAATAGAGTAGGGTTCATACCCTTATCCCACCATCTCAGAAAGAAAGCCCTTTTGAAACGTGGGATCTTATTCTGATAATCACACTGAAAGTCCCATTTCCAAATCCATGGAATACCAAAATGGATTGGAAAATGAACTAAGGATTTAGTAATGGAAATATCCTTATGAACTGGTAAATGGGAATATGCAACATGCCATTCATTATAGGCTTCCCTGATTGGTACTGGTAATACTTCTAGCTGTAACCCAAATTTATCTCACCAAACGAGGAACCAGGAAGGGACATCGTTTTTTAGGACATCAGGGTAGATGCAGATAAACCATGAATGGTTGTTAATGGGATTCTGGTAATAAAATGTTTAAGTAAAAGCATGGATATAGTCCCAATAACTATACCGAGTTTCCCTGTAACGAATGTCAAATTGGCGAGTAGTATGCGGATGAATGCCCCAGGTGGTAATGGGCATAATATTTCTGATAGTAATTTTACTATACTGGATAGGACTAGCCGTTTTAGAGAGATCATGCAAAGTATGCTTGATCTCAGCAATAGCAGTCTCAACAAGTATCTGTTCATAAACATAACGATACTGGTCAAAATAAGGGGGAAATTGTTGTGTGGTTTTTGAAATGAGATTATATATTTTAATTTTCAAAAGTAGGGAAATTTGGTAGTTACTCAAACATAAAAACAATAAAATTTTACAAATTTTTAGTTTGAAAAACTATTAATCGTGAATATGATATCTTATTTAATTAATGTCTAGATACTAGTTAGAACCGTAATTTGAAAATTCATCTCCTCACATTTACTCTAGAATCAGGAAATTATATGGGATGAACGTTAATAAGTGTGGTGCACATCGCCCTGGTTTTGAAATGAGATTATATATTTTAAATTGGATAGATATTGATGAAGATAGTGGAGTTGGGTATGTATTACCACTCACATCTTGGAATTTGGAAAGTTTGTCTTTATGGAAATAAATTATTTGTTTAGAGATGTCTGTTTTGGGCTATCTGGATAGGACTGGCCATTTTGGAGGGATCATGGAAAGTATACTTGATCTCAACAACAGCAGTCTCAACAAGTATCTGTTCATAAACATAACGATATTAGTCAAAATGAGGAGGAAATTGTTGCATGGTAAGATACCACCGCCTGATTTCCCATGGATCTGACATCCATTGTTCATCTGCTAGTTCAATATAGAGGATTATTTCCTCAGTAATACTGTTTGCGGTATACTGTTATTCAGGTTTAAGGAGAATATCCTTAACCGTTTGGCTAGATTCACCTTTACTGGTAGAGGCTTGGAGCCTTGGAAATTCTGTTTGGTAAGGATTAGATCCCCGACCACGGCCTCTGTGGCCCCGGCCTCTGCTGGTCATGAGATTCCTGGGCACTGCAAATGTTCACGGGTTAGGAAATCTGATAAAGAATTCTGTTCACCTTTGATATATGTAATATCAAAGTCAAATATTGATAAAATACTTTGCCAAGTGGCGAATATCTGTTTAGATGCTAGATTGAGAACATCTTTTTTGAAAATCTGTTTTGTGGCAGAACAATCTACCCTAATAAGAAAATGTTGATTGAGTAAATCATCCTGAAATTTTAAAACACATTTAACAATAGCCAAGCATTCTTGTTTAATGGTTGGATAGTTTAAAGCAAGTCCTTTCCAACTACTAGATGTAAACCATAAAAGTTCTTCTATTGAAGTGGTAGGATTAATTTGTTTTAAAATCCCACCATATCCCTAATTAGAAACATCTATTTCAACAATTTTCTTCCATGTGGGGTTAGGAAGATGAAGGCAAGGAAGTTGTTTAACTTTAGCCTTTATCTTTTGTACAGCTTGGGTATGTTCATCAGACCAAGGGGGAGGATTTTTCTTTAATCGAGTATATAGGATGGATGCATCCTTAGATAACTGATGATAATAGCCTCGAATATAATTCAAACTACCAAGAAATCTCTGTAATTGAGTTCTATCTTTAATTTTATCAGGAAATTTAGATGCAAACTCTATACTGTGGTTAATGGGTATAATACTACCATTATGAATGTTATGACCCAAAAATCGTATGGTTGTCTAAAAAAGTTTCATTTTTGGTGCAGAAATAACTAAACCATTTCTGATGATAACATGCTTAAAGATGTTAAGATGTTTAATATGCTGATCAATAGAAGATGAGAAAATGAGAACATCATCTATATAACAGATAGCAAATTCGGTATAAGGAGTAAAAATATCATTCATGAAATGCTGAAATTCTAAAGGAGCATTTTTCAAACCAAATGGCATAACATTCCATTCAAAATGCCCAAAGGGTACTGTGAAAGCAGTTTTATAACGATCCTGTTCAGCAATTTGTACTTGCCAATAACCTTATTTAAGATCAAATTTTGAAAAAATGACAACATCCTGTAAACGATCTAAAAGATCTTTTTTATTCTGAATTGGATATCTGATCCATTTTAAGACATCATTAAGAGGTTTAAAATTAATGCACACCTATTTCTATTTCTACATTTTTATTAACATAAAATGTTGTTCAACTCCAAGGTGAACGGCTAGTTCTGATTAATTTTTTCTGAAGAAAAGAATTAATTTCTGTTTCGCAAAGTTCAAGATAGCCTTTTTTCATTTGACTAGGGAGAGCTTTGGTTGGGATGAATTTTTCATCAAAATCAGGTTCGTAGGGAAGAGAAACAATGTGTAGTTTTTTTTCCCAAAAAGCATTTGGTAGATTACTACAAATTTATGTTTGAAATTCGTTTTCAATAAGCTTGATTTTATTCTATAAAGAAGGTTACTGTAACCATTGTTCAATTGTAAGAAAATGAATTTCTATTTGAAGGAAATTAATTTGTTTTTCTTTGAAAGTAACTAAATCACGAATTTGATGTAGTTCTTTTGTGTAAGGTTCTGTTATAAATTCAAAAATAAGTGGTTGATTACTAATAGTCGTATGAATGCCTATAGGATCAACTTAGTAATAGGCATTAAAAGACATAAAAATGGTGTCCCAAAATAATTGTTGGGGTCATATTTCTGATAAGGACAAAAGAGGTAGATAAGCAAATGCCCTGGTTACAAATAAGAGCTTCAGGTATTTTATACTTCATATGCATAGAATTACCACTAGCACTAGTAAGTGACTAAGTAGTTTTCTGAAAGTATCTGGTGGGAATTAATCCTTCCCGTATACAATTTATGTCAGCACCACTATCAACAAGGGCAACTGCATCTTTAATAATGAAATCAGGTTGAATACAAAAGTAATACGTATATACCATTTTTGAAATATAACCTGATTAATAAGCACCAAATACTGATTATCTTTCTGTTCAGAAGTTTCTGGAGCAATAACTTTATTTTTAGATGTTGCAGTTTTAAGCTGGTGTATATCAGCTTGTATAGCTTGGTTGGCAGTTAGAAGATATCAGATTTCTGTTTTTAAGACATTAATTTCCATTTTTAAGTCTTGAATGGTGACTGGTTTTTCAGTAACAGGTGAAGACTGTATTCTATTCAAAACATCCCTCATGCTGTAAGTCTGAAAAGGAATTAAAGGTGGTTCAGTAACAGTTTTCTATTGTTGATAGCAAATGTCTAAAAATTTTAACTTCATTTCTGGATCCTTAATTTGCTCAGCAAGGTCGAGCATGGATTTCTAATCGTCAATTAAAACATGGATACTAAGACCTCCAAGATCCAATCCATTCATTTCAACTATAGATTTTCAATAGTTAATTTTAGAAATTTGATTCAGATTAGTAGCACAAGAACAATTAGGTTCTGGTGCCTCTGACTCGTCACTAGAGGTAGAAGGAGAGTAAAGCTCAGCGAGTCCATTAGACTCAGAGCTAGTACCTGTTTCTTTTTATAATAGGATCCAAAGACATTATATTAATTTTCTGTTTTAATTTCGACCTATATCGATTAGCATAATGTCCGATTGCACCACACTTATAGTATTTAATATCTTTTTAGAAGTGGCTGCCTTTTTGACGGTGGTATTCTTAGGTGGAGAGGAAAACTTTTTCTGGTGAGAGGTGGACGGAATACTTTTGGATTTTTTATAGTATTGACGATACTGTTTGGAAGGCTTCTTGTAATAGGATTTCCTGGTTTTGGATGGATACTGAATTTAGGTGACATAGGCAAATTGATCACAAAATTCACCTAATTCTTTTTGGCCGGTAATATTCTATTTTCTCATCTGGTATTGGAGTTTAAGGTTATTACATAAAGAAAGACCTTCTTCGAGGATTAGGCCTATAAGTTGGCCATAGGTGTACTGATTATAGGGAATGGCCATGCGATCATACTGATCCCTTAGTTTTTTCCTACCATTTTCTGCAAAAAGAGTAGGAAGGCCATCAATGAATTTGGCTTTCCAATGTTCACTGTTAGCATTAGGTCACTACATAACTTTCATTAGAAACACATCTTTATACCAACGAAAATGGGTTAAAGAAAGACATCTAAGATTCTAGAGAAGTTCACGACTACGATCACTGTTAACATTTGTTGTTCCAACAAAATGATAGATAATGGTTTGGATTAAAGTATAAACTGTATCTTCATGGTAAACAGCAGTATTAGTAATCGCATTTAAAACCTCATTCTGTTGAGAATGAGTGAGAACATTATCCCCCCATCCTTTAAGGATGCTTGTAAATCCATTAACAATGAATCGAACTATCTGGTGATCAGTATTACTATTCTATTTACATATCATGGTATACATAAGAATTTGATGTCTTAATTCATATATATGGTATTCAGAATAACCATCTAAATTTCATTCATAAATTGTTTTGCCATGACAAGGATTCTGGGCATGAAAGTAATTTTCTTTATAAAGAATATCCTGAGAGGTAGGTCTATGATAATAATACCTACCAGATCCTGTTATAGTTATTCGTGCTGTTTGTTTGGGGAAAATAGTTCTGTTAACAGATTGCATATCTTGAAAATTATTCTGAATTTCATAAATGAGAGAAGGGGTAATTTCCCCATCCTCTTGTTTTAATTCTGGAGTTTGTTGAGTAAACAACATATTTATAGAACAATGTCCTGGTGCAGATTTCCCTAAATTTAATTCAATGATTTTTTTTAGAAGGGTATCCATAAATTCAATGTATTGTTTATCAGAACATAACATAAAATTAGTTACTTCTAGAGGTGGTTTAATATTTACTGGTTGGAGGGTAGAGACTGATGGTGTAGGTATCAATTGTCGATCTTTAAAGGTTTCAATAGTTTCTTCTATTCTCATCAATTGTTTTCCTACTGTTTGAAAACATAAATTAGTATAATTATTATGTTTTATTAATGGCACAATATCTTTAATCTGTAAAGACTCTTTTTGAGTCATTGTGGAGGGAGTCTCCACATATTTAGTGATGATCAAAGGCTGATGTGAAACATCACTAGCAGCTAATTCTAAAGAATGTGGTGGTGGATGGACAGAGACTATGGTTTGACCACTTACTGTTGTCCATGTCCTTTGGATTTTCTCCACGACATTAAGCTGGCTAGTTGAAAGGGCTTCCATGACTATAATTAATTCATAAAACCGTTCTGGAAAAGGGTTAAGATGATAATAATACTGATTCTTTAGTTGTTGAAGTTCATAATTGGTATGGTTATTAAAATACCATAACCTAAACTCCTGATATTTATCCTGCATAAAGTTCTGTTTAATTGCTTTCTTATTTCACTTCCTGGTGTAAAATCCATTTAGATTTCAAAATTCATATCACTAGCAGTTAGGCTCTTAGACCTTCTCGTTCCATAAACTCCATGAGGAATTTGGTTCCATAAACTCCTGAATTAGGGTTTTAGGAAAAGGGTCAGGAGAAGGCTGACTAGGAGGCTGAGAAGGCATTCCCTAGTTTACAGATTCTATGGGTTCAGACATAGAATGTCTGGAGGATTCAGGTAAATCTACTCGGTAAGGTAGGTTAGAAGAGTGATGACTCATACTGGACAGCTTCAGCTAAGGGGTCGTTGAAATTTAAGATAAACATTACCTCCTTCTGTCTGAATAACATCATCTAAGGTTTGTTTGATGATTGGTCTGGCTGTTACAGCATTCTTTATTTGCCATCTTCATGGAAAAAGTGATATTGTTCCAAGGAATCATTTTAGGAACAGCTACCTGGCTACTGAAAAGATTAGTATCAATAAGGACAGTTTGTCCTAACTCACTATGTTTTCTGATGTAAGGATTTAAAGTACTTAAAACCATAAGATGAATCTTGAAAATAGCTGATAACAGTGGTGATCCCAGTAAATACTGGTAACCGTTAGTCAAAATTCTTAATTCAAGAACTTTAGACAGATTAGGGTATATAAGTGCTATGCGCGAATTCAGATAGCTATTGAAATATACTAGTCCATGAGATAAACTGGTTTCAATGGCTCCCATTAAAGAAGCTTTCCAATCTAGGCACCGGCCATCCCTAAGTGTACGAGTAAGACTGGTATTTTGTCCTAACAAAATTAGAGGTTTAAAGGCTATCTGAACAAGTCCTATGTGGACATATTTATATTTTTTCAGAAAATGTACTAAATCCTGTATTTGTAGTAATTTAATTACTTCATCGTCATTCTGTAAAGGAACTTCATGTTCAAAAGTTTTAATAATTTTTCTACTGGTAAAATCAAAGGTTCCAATTTTATAAATAGTTTCTTGTTTCACTTTTGTTGTAACCAAGCATTGTCTTGGAAAGTTGTAAGTCTTCAGGGCATTTATTATTGGTTTTAACTCTTATTTCATATCTTTAACTTGTATCACATGCTATAGATTCAGAGTTAAAACTTGTGAATGTATAACTACATGTGCTACCTTTTGTATCATGGAATCATATGAAATGGAAGGGACATTGTATTCAAAATGGTATGATTATTTATTAATATTATAGATAGTTTATTATCTTTGATTTTCGGGCGTTACACTCCTCACTACCTTAATAGTTTTGCCAAGTTGATTTTCAACCTCAAGCTTATATTGCTTAAAAGCTTCTAAGGCTTCATCTTTACTTCTCAATAAGTAAACATAGCAATATTTAATGCAATCATCAATAAAAGTAATAAAGTATTTTTTACCTCCTCTAATTTGAACAAATTTTAAATCACAGATATCTCTGTGAATTAAACTTAGAGGTTCAATACTTCTTTCTATTTTATTAAATGATGTCTTAGTGAGTTTTGACTCAACACAAATCTTACATTTATAATTAGGGTCAAACTCTAAGTTTGATAAACATTCTCAAGAAAAAAGTCTATGCAAAGCATAAAAATTTACATATCTTAATCTACCATACCCTAAAAAGAAAACTCAACAATATAAACAGAAAATGTGTTCTTATTATTAATAGCCAAATTGAGTACAACAGTTAGTACATTGAGCTTAAAAAGCCCATCACTCATGTAACCTCGCCCCACATACATTCCACTCTTAGAGAGTACAACCTTTTCAGATTCAAAGACTAATCTAAACCCATTCTTGACTAACAATGACCCGGAAATCAAATTCTTGCTAATTTCCAGCACATTGAGTACAGTGTTAAGAGTGAGCTCTTTCCCCGAGGTCATTTTCAACACAATATTTCCTTGTCCTTCTATAGTTGATGTGGAGGAGTTTCCCATAAAAGTTGTTCTCCATTTTCCACCACTTTGTAGGTTATGAACATCTTCTTATCTGCACAGATATGGCAGGTTGCTCCAGTATCCACCCATCACTCCTTGGGATTGCCCACCGAATTAGCCTCAAAGACTACTGCAGTAAGATTGATGCCTGCCACTCTATCAGAAAGATAAAAATTATCGGCTATGTTGGCTTGTGTTGGCTTTTTGCTTGAACTCCCTCTATCCTTGCGAACGTGACAATCCTTAGCGCAATGTCCATCTTTGTCGCACACAAGACACTTACCTTTGAACCTTTCGTTGAACCCATTGTTAATCTTACTAGTAGATCCTTGTTTAGGACCATTGCCATCATGTTTCAGCTTGTTGTTGTTGAATTTTGACCATTGTCCTTGTTCCACAACATTTGCTTTAACCTACATGATATGGTTTCCCGACTTCTTGTCGATACCACGGTTGTCCTCCTCAATTCTAAGTTGTACTATTAGTTTCTCCAATTTCATCTCCTTGCTCTTATGCTTAAGATAATTCTTAATAGGTCATTTTTTTAATAAATTATCAAGTTAATTAATAATTTTTAATAATATTAAAATTTTATTTCAATTAATAATTTAGATAATTTTATTATTGTATAAATGAACAGTTAACAATTTCACTTTTTTAAATAATTCTGTTAAATAAAAAATTCTAAGAGAGGTATTTTTAATTTTTCAAACTACAAGAAACAATTCGTATTTTAAGCAAATCTCATAAGGTGTATTCGTAATCTACCCTTAAAAATATATCATCATCATCATCACTTCGACCATTCCTTTTCTTGTAGACCGAAAGAATTTGGGCTTGTTTGGTTTGTTTTTGGGAAAGTTGTTTTTGAAAAAATATTTCAAAATTTTGTTTGGTTTGTGATTTTTCTCAAAAAAATTTTAAAATCACTTTCTCTCTCTTACACATCAATCAATCACTTTTTCTTTCTCATTTCTCCTTCTCAATCACTTTTTTCCTCACACACATCTACTTAATTATAACAAAATATCAAATCATCCCAAACTTCCAAATTCCAAAACTACTTTCAAAATATACAACCAAACAAACCAAAAAACATTTCTAAACTCACTCCCCAAATATTTTTTGAAAATCACTCTCTCAAAAACAAACCAAACACACCCTTCATCTTTCATCAACACATTCAATTAGAAAATTAAAAATGCATCATCATCATCATGCTAGGAATTCTCTCCCAAAGATTTCAATTATTCATTTTCAATTATGCTAACTTAAAAATTTAGTAATGTTACAGGTCCCAAGCGAATGACCGGAAAAATTATCGAAAATGACTTTTTGGCTACCACCCCAGCAAATGGTCCCATCATTTCACTCCTCACATGATTGTGTATTTGATCTCGTGAAGCCTGTGTCATCAACCCCAAAAACATTTCAAGTGCGATACTAGTAAAAGAAGCTAATCCAATAAATAAATAAATAAATTTAAGAATTTTTGCTCCAAATTTGTATTTTAATTGGATAATGGAAAAATAAATTTATTTTTAAGAGAAACTACATATCAGTGGTGTCAGGATATAAAAAGATAATAAATATTATAAAAATTAATAACTTTTGTTAAGAAAGGTATTAAATGAGCATAATTACTCTAATTTGTATAAGAAGTAGAAAAAGCTTTTAAAGTAATTAGGATTAATGATTTTTTTTTTTTTTACATATAGACCAAAATGCCCTCCTTATATTTCTCCCTATTTTACTCATTAGTTTGGCTTCTATTATTTTATTTTATTATAATTATATATATATTTTTAATTTGGAAGAGATACAATGATTATATAATTTTAAATAACATAATTTATTTATTTGGTTTATTATTTTTTGGAATAAATTGAATTTTTATTTTTATTTTTTGGTAATATAGCATCAATGGATTTATTTTTATTTTTTATTTTTTTGGTTCTAATATTATAAAATTAATAGGTCAAAATCTAATTGTAAATGAAATTCATCAATTTATTTCAAAGAATTGTTTCAAGCTAAATGAGTTTCTAAATAAAGAAAGTAATATTATTTTATGTGATTTATAAATTTATTTTTTATTTATAATGGAATATTAATGTTTTTATTTTTTTATATTTTTTTATAAATAAATCAATTTCATTATTTCAAATGTGAGGACAATTTTGTCTATGTACGAAAATATCTAAGTGTTTGAAAATCATCATATTTATGTCTATTTATGTTTTGCATTCTCCCATACAAGTGGAGATAGTTAAGATAATTAAACACATTCTTCACATGTACATATAGGACACATGTTAATAAGACCCAAAATTGATAATTAAAATTCTAAATTTTTTCATTAATATATGCCTCTGTTTGGGAAGTGGGTTGGCTTTTTGGCTTTTTGGCTTTTTTGGCTTTTTTAGCCTAGGCTTAAAAGTTTGGTTTGGGAAGGGCTTTTTGGCTTTTTGGCTTTTTTGACTTTTTTTGTGAGAGAGGAGTGTAATGATTATGGGTTGGATGTGATGTTTTGTTTTTTGTGGCTAAAAAAGCCTATTTTGTCTTTTGTGGCTAAAATAGCCAAAAAAGCCCAAAAAAGTTCTTGCCAAACGGAGGCATAATAATCTTTTAAAGTCTATGCTGACTAGTAATTTCTCCTTATTTTAATAAGAGAAAATTGTTGAACAGTCAAAGCTAAGAAAGGTAGAAGACATTAGGTCTATTGAATTTTTTTTATTGGTGAGAGATCCACCTTTTGTGAAATAATTTGGTGAGAAGTCATTTTGCTTGTTTTGAATGACATTTTGTTCTCAATTTTACCCCTTAATTTATTTGTTCACTTTTTTGGGACTATCTTTTCAAATTTATATCTCTCTATTCAAATTATTTTCAATCTGTTCAAATTTATATCTATCTGTTCAAATTATTTTCTATACATTTAAATTCTTTTGTCTATCTGTTCAAATTTATACCTATTTGTTTTTTTCCTTATGTGTTGAATATTTTCTTCTATCTATTCAGATTCTTTCTTCTTGAAACAATATTTGTTGAAATATGTGTTCATTTTTTATTATCTATCCAATTTTTTTTCCTTATCTGTTCAATTTTTCCCTTATCTGTTGAAATATGTATTAATTCTTATCCATTACAATTTTTAACAAATAGGCTCAAACAAATCTATTAACCTATCTGTTAAAATCATAATTCATGTTTCTTATCTATTAAACAATTCCACTCTTAAACAATTTTTCAACAGATAGGTTTAACAGATTTGAAACAATTATACTCTTAAACAAATCTACTAGGAATCATTATCTATTACAAATCTGTTTTATGATCAACAACATTCATCATCATCAACAACAACAATCAACAACCAACAACTAAAAAAAACAAAGATAAAGAAAAAAAAGAGAACAAAAATGCTTCTCTGTTTATAAATAATAATAATAAATAAATAAATAAAACATGTTTGGTTATACGATCTCAGATCTAGAAAGAATGGATCTCAGATCTGGATCTCTGATTCCTCATCGCTGATCTCCGAGCGTTCAACCAATTCGTCATTGCAAATCTCAAATCTGGATCACTCAGCGGTGCTTGCGTTGAAGCTCGGTCATCACAGATCTCAGGTCTTCTTCTTCACAAGAAGCCAATCATTCTCTGAATCGCCTCTGCCGACGGGCTTCAACCTTAACACCTTGACCTCCATAACCCTAATAATACATACATCAATATATATATATAAATATAAATACACAAAAATAAAGAAAGAGAGATAGGAGGGTACAGTGAGATGAGAAGTGGCCATAATGAATGGCGTGTTAGGATTACGGACACCCAAAACTCAATCACACACACACAGGGGACACAGAAATTTACATGGTTCGGCCCAATGCCTACGTCTACAGAGTAGAAATGAGAATTTCACTAAAATAGAGCAAAATACAAACAATGAAGGAGGAAAAGATTTCTCTCTTAACTCATAGCTCTCTGTCTCTCTCTAATTTCTGATATATTCAATTCTCTCCCTCCCTCCCTCTCTATTTATACACAAATCTGAGAAGGATGAAAACAAGGTTGGTGGGTTTGGCAAGTTAGGTGGCTGTCATTCTTGACTTCTTTCAAGCTTCCAGATGGTGTGGATTCACAACAATTCTCCTCCTCCACACCAAAGGGAAGTAAGGATCTTCATTGGGAGTCCATCCCAGCAATGTCTTTGCAAATTTTGTGTTTGTCTCTCAAAACCACCTTTGTAAGCATGTCGGCTGGATTCTTATCTCTGTGGATCTTGACCAGTTCCAATAACTACTTCTCTATCATTTCGCGTATCCAACGATACCGAACATCAATGTGCTTTGTGCGGGAATGGTACATAGAATTCTTGCTCTAGTCTATGGCACTCTGGCTATCACAATGTACCGTGAACTTTTCTTGCTTTAGTCCCAGTTCTTGAAGAAACCGCTTTAACCACAACATTTCTTTCCCAGCTTTTGTTGCGACAATATACTCTACCTCAGTTGTGGATAAAGTAACACACTTCTGTAACTTAGATTGCCAAGACATAGCTCCCCCAGCAAAAGTGAACAGAAATCCTAATGTAAATTTTCTACCATCAAAATATTCTACCATATCTGAATTCGTATAGCCTTCCAAGATTGGTTTAGCACCTTCAAAGCACAAACACATTTTTGATGTACCCTTCAGGTACCTCATAATCCACTTGACTACTTCCCAATGCTTTTTCCCTGGATTGGAAAGAAATCTGCTTACTACTCCAATAACATGAGCAATATATGGTCAGATGGACACCATTGCATACATTAAACTCCCTACGGCAAATGAGTAAGGAATAGCCTTCATCTCTTCTCTTTCTTTTGTAGAGGAGGGACAAGAACTCTTGCTCAGCTTGAAATGATTAGCCTACGGAGTACTGATTAGCTTGGCATCTTTCATGTTGAACTTCTCAATCACCCATTCAACATACTTCTCCTGTGACAACCACAACTTCTTGGCTTTCTTGTCACGCATAATTTTCATGCCCAAAATTTGTTATGCAAGACCTTGGTCCTTCATGTCAAAGGACTGTGATAACTTCTTTTTCAATGACCTAATTACTGCAGCATCCTAACCAACAATCAATATGCCATCAACATAAAGCAGGAGTATGATGAAGTTTCCACCAGAAAATTTCCTAACATAGACACACTGGTTTGCAGCAGTTCTCTTATACTCATGATCCACCATGAATGAGTCAAACTTCTTGTACCACTATCTTAATGCTTGTTTGAGGCCATAGAGACTCGTTTTCAATTTGCAAACCAAGTTTTCTTTCCCTTTTACTTCAAAACCTTCTAGTTGTTCCATATAAATTTCTTCCTTCAAATCACCATGGAGAAATGTTGTCTCCATATCCATTTGTTCAAGTTCCAAATTCAAACTGGCCATTAGTCCCAAAACTACTAGAATATATGTTATTTTCACAACTGGCGAGAAGATTTCATTAAAATCAATACATTTCTTCTGCCTAAAACCTTTGACAACCAATTGAGCCCTATACTTGACTAGCTTTCCACTGCCATCTTTCTTTAACTTGAACACCCACTTGTTCTTTAGTGTTTTTCGACCCTGAGAAAGTTTTACCAAATCATAAGTCTGATTTTTTCGCAAAGACTTCATCTCTTCTTACATAGCTTGCTACTAGTTACTCTTTTCCTTATGATTTTGAGCTTCTTGAAAACTCTCTCGCTCCCCCTCATCAGTAAGCAAAATATGCTCAAAAGTAGGGTATTTTAACGATGGCTTGGGCTCTCTTGTTGATCTTTGTAACTGTGGACCAACAGTTTCTAGAGGAGGGGTGGTGGCTCTCCCTTCTCAATACCCTCTTCTTCTAGATCTTCTTCTTCTAGAAATCCATCATGTAACTCTGCATCATTTGCTACATGTAGTGGTAGCTTTTCTTCATCACCTGCATGCTCTGATGGTACAGGATTCAGAACAACCTCTGAAACATCATGAACTTTGGGTTTGGCTAGTTGCCCAAAGTCTTCTAAGATTTGCCCTTCTTGAAACACCACATCTTTGCTTCAAACCTTCTTGTTTTTTGAATCCTACAATCTGTATCCGAATTCTTTATCTCCATAGCCAATAAAGATGCATGGAATGGCTTTATCGTCCAACTACTGTCTGTGCTCCTTAGATACATGTGAAAATGCTTTGCACCCAAACACTCTCAAGTGAGAATAAGAAATCTCCCTTCTAGACAATACTTTTTCTAGAATCTCAAAATTTAGTGGAACGAATGGCGATCTGTTGATTAGATAGCAAGCAACACAAACAGTTTCTTCCCAAAATGGTTTTGGCAGCTTTGCCATTTTGAGCATATATCTGACCTTCTCCACAATGGTTCGATTCATTCTCTTAGCTACACCATTGTGTTGTTGGGTTCTAGGAACAACCTTCTCATGCTAGATGTCGCGAGTATCACAATAGGCTTTAAACTCTTTTAACGTGTACTCACCTCCATTGTCTATTCGGAAATACTTCAGCTTCTTTCTGGTCTCCCTTTCCACCATAGCATGGAATGTCTAAAAATGCTGGAACACCTCAACTTTGGTCTTCAAGAAATATACCGCAACTTCCTTGATACATCATCAATGAAAGTTAGAAAATACTTGCAGCCACCAAGTGACTCCACTTCAATAGAGCCACAAACATTTGAGTAGACCAAGCTGAGCAATTCTGATTTCCTCGTGCTCGTTGAACTGAATGATACTTGATATTGCTTGCCATATAGGCAATGGTCACACGGCTTAAGAGCACTAGCCTTGGACAAGGGTATCCTAGATTGCTTCGCCAACAAATGCAATCTCTTCTCACTCATGTAAGCCAGTCTTTTATGCCATAAGTCTGGTGACTTCTTGTCTTCTACTGCATTGAGACTCCTTAGACAGATCTTCATTTGAGTCTTGTACAGTGTGGAAGATATTTCTCCTCTGGCGATTGTTAAAGCTCATCCTATTAGCTTCCAACGGCCATTACCAAATGTACTTGTATAGCCCTGTCGGTCCAAGGCACTTCTGGAGATAAGATCGAGTCATAAATCTGGAACATGCCTTACATCTTTAAAAACCAACTTGTATCTGACATTAGTCTGAATGTTAGTGTCTCTAATACTCATAATCTTCGAATATCTAGAATTTCCCATTCGAACAGTGCCAAAATCTCCAAAGTTGTACGAGTTGAAGAGTTCTTTGTGAGAAGTGGCCTAATAGGATGCAACTATGTCTATCACCCACTCTGTGTAGTTGTGAACAGCCACATGAAGGCAATCCTCCTCTTCACCAACTACAAAAAGTATTTCATCAGTTGTTGGGGCTGTTGTGTTCTCATCTCCCTTTGCTTTACTGCTTTGGCATTTATCTTTCCAAGTTGAGCAATTCCTCCTTGTGTGACCCTCCTGGCCACAGTGAAAGCAAGTGAAGCTGGAGTTTCCTTGACCTTTGCTATCTCTGGAGTTACTCCTATTGTTCCATCTGCTTCTGCTC
The DNA here is from genome assembly GCA_036172215.1 of Camellia granthamiana. Classification (NCBI taxonomy): domain Eukaryota; kingdom Viridiplantae; phylum Streptophyta; class Magnoliopsida; order Ericales; family Theaceae; genus Camellia; species Camellia granthamiana. The sequence continues at coordinate 1,198,494 of JAXFYN010000033.1, read as the reverse complement.
TTGCTTATTTCCCTATTGTTTTCTGTACCTTTGTCTTCGCCTTTGCCTTTTGTGACATGGGCATGTAACTAATTACCCTCATGTCTTTCTTCATTGCCTCTTTATTAAGCATGGCATCTATGATTATGTTCATGGTCAACTTCCCTTCCGATGTAAAGTTGCTGAGAAAGACCACCAATGGGGGTCTCCTAGTTGTCAGGTAAAGAACTGAGCAGTAGTAGGGCATGCATTTCATCATCTAAGCGCCTATTGACGATTGCAAGCTGATTCACCAGATTTTGGAATTCACTAATGTGTTCAGCGACAGACACCCCATTCTTCAACTTCAGGTTTACAAGCCTTCTCATCACCAAGGCTTTATTTTGGGCGGTCTTTGACAGGTACATGCCTTCTAACTTTATCCAAAGGGCATGGGCATCTGTTTCCTGGGCGACATGATGTAACACACTATGGTCTATCCATTGCCTGATCTGACCAACAATCTTTTGGTTCTTCTTCTTCCAGTCATCATCCTTCTCATCTTCTGGTTTGACTCCTCCAAGCTCAATAGGGTCAAACAGATCTCTATCCTTCCGTGGCTTCTAGTTTGCATAATTGAAAGCATTTAATTTGATCATCAATCCTGAAGTTGATGTGGATTCCTCTATCATCTTCTTTCTTTTTATAAAAACTCTAATTCAAAATTCTGACCATAAGGATGTGTCTGGAATACTCCAAATAGTTGGAAAACACTATTGGATTGTCAAAATCGGACTTCAAATCGCTTAGATCTAGTGAAAACAATCTTGATGGTTCATATCAATGTCTGTAACTTAGCCGCGTAGTACCAGATCACTTCTCTACTTTATAGGTTGGGTTGGGTCACGATCGAGTCGGTTCAACCCGACAGACTTAGGCTGCTGACTTGTCAACCACATGGCACTGACAGTTGCTTTCGTAGCACTGACACGTGGCGTTGACCTATTGACATGTGGTGCTGACATGGCACTGATGTGTGGCAGGTCGGCGACGACGCGACTCCGGTTTAGGTGGATGATGTTACCATAATGTTAGCGACCGGTGACAAGATGATGTCAGTGACTGGTTCTTCTAGAGACGACACATGGCATGTGTAGTCAGGCAGCGCCGCGCGTGAGAGCAACATCAGAAAGCACATAGGGCGCATGCGGGTGACTCCGATGTCCTTTTTCGATGCGATTTTTTTCTATGTGCTCGTCTCATCGAAAGCTTCAACCTGGTGTGATCAAAAGTGGATTTTGACCACTTTGGAATCTAGTCAATTCTGAAACAACACCTCTTATTTCATTGAAAAATCAACCAACGAGGCTCTGATACCGCTTCTTAGGATTATGGACACCTAAAACTCAATTACGCACACACACACAGAGAACACAGAAATTTACATGGTTCGGCCCAATGCCTACATCCATGGAGCAGAAATGAGAATTTCACTAAAACAAAGCAAAATACAAACAAAGGAGGAGGAGAAGATTTTCTCTCTCAACTCACAACTCTCGCTCTCTAATTTCTAATACATTCAGTTCTCTCTCTCTCTCTCTCTCTCTCTCTCTCTCTCTCTCTCTCTCTCTCTCTCTATTTATACACTAATATAATGAATGTGAAAACAAGGTTTGTGGGTTTGGCAAGTTAGGTGGCTGCCATTCTTGACTTCTTTCAAGCTTCCAGATGGTGTGGATTTACAACATGGCAAACGCCTAGTAGGAAGGATCAACCTAGACACCAAAGAAATGTATTCGAAGAGCGAGTGTTCGATACCACGCTTGCATTCTGGCTCGAGTTCAAGTTATGTGTAGAAGAAGAGAATGAAGAAACAGTTTCTGATTACCATAAAGGATAGAGCCTATAGAGCTTCTCATCGGAGTGAAACTTGTGGCGAGGTAGTATCGAACCAGATCTGAGGTGAGAGAGTGTAGATCTAAGGTAACGGAGTCCAGTAGCGGAGAGAAAGAAGGCCTAAGGGGGTCACATGCCCCCCCTCAGTTTTGAATTTGTGTGTGTGTGTGTGTGTGTGCGCGCTCGTGTGTGTGTGTGTTTTGTTGTCATATACAAAATGTATATTTTTTTTCTTAACATGTTTTTTGGTTAAGGGTTTATTGTATTGTTCACAACAAGTAGTTATTTAATACTTTGAGAGTACTATGTTATGTTATTTATGTAGCAGTTTAAACCAATAGTATAATGAAAAATCTTATAGATTGGATATAATGAACTCATTATTTTCAGGCAGTTAACAAACTACTTAGTGTGATTTGTGATTTTTCATGCTTTAAGCATCACGTAGGCAATGCTATATGGTATTCTAAGACTATTTAATAATTTTCATTCAAAACACATCATTTATAAGTAATGTCATCTCTTTAATATCTTTTTTGTCAAATAAAAATTAAATAGATTTTATAATAATTTGTCCTATAAAAGATGTGTTTCTATTTTCTAAAATTAGGAATTTTTATCCATAATTTTTTGTGCTAAAATTGTAAACTTACCTCACTATCTGCACCGAGTTATTCTATACTATTATAGAATTTTAGTTTGTCCCTATTAATAATGAATATGTAATTTTTTATACTTATTTAGCTCATAAAATTATTATTATCTTAATGTTGATCATGATTTTTTTTAAATAAAAAATTATAATTAATAATGCCCCCTCTAACTTAATTTCCTGCCTCTGTCATTGGCGGAGTCCGATGACACGAAAGAGGACCAGATCTGAGTCATCATCATCATCATCACAGGAGAGGGAGGGGGAGAGAGAGAGAGAGAGAGAGAGAGAGAGAGAGAGAGAGAGAGATCATTAGCCGACATTGAGTGGGGTTACACAATGCAGGAGATCGACGACAGTTGTAGCAGCGTTGACCAGAGAGAGGCGGTGACCGGAGAAGGTAGAGGAAGCGACAGCGACGATCACAAGAGAGAGAGGAGAGAGAGAGAGAGAGATGGTTGGGTTTGGTTTGGTTTGGTTCACGTGTATACCATATTTATACATGGGTAGTTTGGTCATTTTAAAGGAGCTTGTCCTTATGAACAAAGTATTTGAGTCTGGAATTTTGATGCAAGTATTTTCTGTATTTGGTATAAGTATTTTTTGTATCTCAAATTTCAAAACAAATTTACATGCAATTATTTTAAAACTTTCACAGTTATTTACAAAAAAAAAAATTGGTTATAATATACGCATTAAAAAAAAAAAAAGGAAACAGAACATCTGTGTCTCAGGCAGCCACCTTCTCTGAAGCAATTGTAACAAATTATTTTCCTAATTGGATACAATTGATTTATTAAAAAATATGAGGGTATTTTGGTGTCATTATTTCAAATTGAGGGAAATATAAGGAGGGTATAAATAAGTCAATGTCATTATTTCATCTGTATGTGTTGCAAATTAAAAAAAATATATATATATATAATTATAATAAAATAAAATAATAGAAGTCAAACTAAAAAATGAAATTGAAGGAAATATGAGGATTTTTTTGGTCTCCATATAATAAATAATAAAAAAATCATTAATCCCAACAACATTAAAAACTTTTCCTACGTCCTATACAAATTAAAGTAATTATACTCATTTAATACATTCTTTAATAAAAGTCATTAATTTTTATAATATTTATTATCTTTTTATAATTTATTTTTCCTGAGACCACTGATGTGTAATTTTTCTTAAAAATAAATTTATTTTTCCATTATTCAATTAAAATACAAATTTGGAACAAAAATTCTTAAAATATTTCTTTTATTGGTTTAGCTTCTTTTATTATCCTACTTGAAATTTTTTTTAAAGTTGTACGGCACAGATTTTCTTGAGATCAAATGCCTAATCACTTGAGCAGCGAAATGATGGGACCATTTGCTGAGGTGATAGCCAAAAAGTCATTTTCAATCATTTTTCCGGTCACCACTGGGGTTGGTGGCCTAGTGGAGAATGCATTTGCCTCCACCAGCCCGAGTCAAGTTCGACTCTTACGGGGGGCGTGAAAAATCCTAGCTTTGCCAAAGGTTCTCTTTGAGACCTCGCGTTGTACTCCGGTCAAAACTTGTCCGTAGCTGGAGCGGTTGATGAGTTCCGCTAGTACCTCAGTGGTGGGTCCCCCACTTGGTGAAGGTTAATTCCTGACTGGCAACCGACTACCCCAAGGTCAGGGCCCGCAGGGGCTGTGATGACACCACAGAGCCCTTTTTTTTGTGTTCAAAAAAAAAAAAAAAAAATCATTTTTCCGGTCATTCGCTTGGGGCTGTAGCATTACTGTTTAAAAATAATGTCACTTGTGAGAACCATTGAAAATGGCAGCATAAACCACTCAAAAACATAGAAACAAGTAGATCTCCATCCACTTGAATATTATATGCCACAATGTTCAAATAAGCACAGAATAAATGGGAGCACCAATATGGCACCAAAACAGAATTTTAACTTTGAATATCAGCCCAATTGACTATAGATGGAAGGAAGCTAAACAAGTTACATATTACTTGTGCAAAATCTAACCTAAAAGTAATAACAAGCTTCATAACAAGAATATCTATGATCCTATCCACGTACCACAATCCTAAATTTCTTTCTAAAATCTATAATTTAAATAAAGATAAAGCTAGTTGACTTTTGCCATGTTTTAGCGTCTTTACCTAGGCAACATGTTCATGCCAAGCCAGTTTTCTCGTCTTCAACCCAGAGCCCACCAGGTGCCCTTTGATCATCAAATTAACTTTTCCTGGAAAGCGGAGGGACACATGAGGGCCACAAATAGGCGAAACTGAAATGCAAACACCCAAACATGGCCTTTAAGAATTAACTTGACCCTGGGATGACTCTCCCAATCCAACGTTTGGTTCAACTTTAACTCTTTTGTAGAACAACACATAAGCAGCAGAGGTCTTTATGTCAGCTTCACCAACCAGTGATACATGGGCATCATCAAAATGATACCATCTGTTCTCATCGATTAACTGCAAATTCAAAAAGCAACCCACCCAAGTTAATCCGGAGACCTATAAAAGAATGATCACATAGCATGGCATGGCAACGCACGATAGTTTTGCATGATACTCCAAAAGTTAAATGATATCCTTCAACAATAATAATAATAATAATAATAAAATTATGGACTCTCAGACTCAGTTCTCAAATCCTAGTGATGGTATTTTCAACATGGAAGTTACTTGGATACACTTTAGAGCATGACATATGGTCAAATGACAACCAAATGTCACAAAGATCTAATGAGACAAAAGTTCCTTCAATTGCTCCTATGAAACACAAAAAGCAGTACTGATGCAGACTAACTAGAGGAATGGCATAATCTAGGTTTTCAGGCTGTTAACAGGAAGAAAATAAAAAAATAAATAAAAGAGGAATAATATATCTAATGAAAAATCCACACGTACATAAAGCATAATGTGTATACCTTAGCATAAGCAGAGTAGTGCCCCCCACCAAGGCCACCATAGTGGTTGCTAATGGCATAGAGCTCATACACAAGAGATTGTCCAAATGCATCCTTACATTTGACATATTTGCTCAAATCAAGATTATGAATCGGGAAATTCACAAAAGTGTCGAGTTTGTTCTTCAGGTATCGGCTGTATGAGAACCGCTTTAAGTGAAAGACTAGTATATCTGGCAACCGCCACAAGTCTAACTTCTTAGTGGCTTGCCTGTGTTCCTTGCAACCAGGGCAGTACCTGCATTGAAATTTTAATTCACAATAAAAGATGATGCCCAAATCTATAAAAATTAAAATTTTAAAAAAAAAATTTAAAATAGAAGAAGATGATGCTGTGATACTCAAGGCGAATCAGCCTGAAAATATGTAATTCAGCAGTATCAAAAGTGTTATTTAAGTATAAGTAATCTACCACATGTCATCAAGCCCTAACGGTTCCTCCTGTAAAAATGCATCCAAACATGAAAACAAAGAGACAGCTTCTTGCCGTGTTTTCTTCACAGTAAGCCCAGTCTTGTGAACCACTGGAAGATCCTTCAGGTAGCTGGCATCATATAATTCATGTTCTTTGTAAGTCCAATCCAGCATAACCTTAACCAGTTGACCAGGTTTTACAAGTGAATCCTTTGAAATTGGCCTGCAGTTCAATCCCCCGTCATCCGTTATGAACCAGAGCTGAAAGGTCAACTCCCTGCAGGATATTTCTTCCTGTTCTGCGTTGTCCATCATCAACTGGTTTCCAGGTCCAGAATGGGTAACACAGCTGTCTGTTGATTCGTCAATAGCTTCTGAAGCAGAGCCATTTTCCTTGCCACCATTAAGCTTACTTGAACTAAAATAAGTTTTCCTTCTCAATGGAGACAACACTCTACTAACAGCAAGATCAATGTCAGCTCCAGTTCGTGAGTTCTCCAGATAAGTAACCAGTGGTGTCAAGAAAATCTTCCTCTCACTTCCCTTCAAATTATCTGAGGAACATCTGGAAAGCATTGAGGCTTTAGTTACTAGGAAAACAGTAAAAAATAATAATAATAATTTATATCCATACTATTGTAAGGTGAAGGCATGAGTTGGTGTATGTCTCACTTTTTTGGTTTTCCCAAAATTCCCCTACTGGGCATGTATGCCCTAAATTCAGTATTTTATTTTTTTTCATTTCAATTTTCAGATTTTGAATTTAATCAAACATTTCACAATCTTATTTTTCTGAAACAAAATGATTATATCACGCATCGTGATTCATGTGTGCCACCACTTCTAGTAATAATAAATGTCTGCTTTAAAGAGTAAAGGTACCATCTATCCTAGTACATAGCAGCTGGACTTTAAAGAGTAAGGGTCACATCCTTCATTAACGTTTTTTTTTTTTCCCCCCTTCTTCTTTCATTCTTTTCCCGTTCTTTCTTCTGGGTTTTTTAAAAGGCTATCCCTGTAATGTAGCCCATTTCCTTCAGACCAAAAATAAAAACATCAATCAGAGCATCTATGCAACAAGGCACTTTGGTGTCCTTAGTGAGGCAACCAAACCATAGATACAGGCTACAGCAGACATGTCAGCCCAGCTACAGAAACAGGCTATCAGGGTACATATAAACTAATAGTCTAGTAAGGCTTATATTGAAGAACACACACAACGAAGATATTGTACTTTCACGATAATGAATACACCCAGAGCCTTTTTATAATGGTATCACTATCAAGAATTAATCCTAGGACACATTCCCATACATCACCTTAACAAGCAGCAAGATTAGCAAAATCTAAAATAAAATCATTGTCACCACTACCAAAGACGACCATCCTTCTAACTAAATGAGATAATAGACCTGATGTCATCCAAGACAAGACCAAGACACAACACAAGGCATGCAAGTATTAAATAGCTGTTGGCTGGAACTCAGGAAACTTATTGTTATTTGAAACTTAACCCATTGGAAACCTCATTGATATGGTTTCAAAAAAGATCACTCACTTTTCTAGGTCACGATGACATATCTCTAGTCTTGTTAATTCTGCCTGACTTTTTGGAAGTCTGTAGGCTACAATATGCTCATCATCTTTTATAACAGACAACTCCAAAGGGCTCACCAAATATCGATATATTCGATGATCATAAACCTGCAAATAAAAAAATCCAGGGCTTCATAAGAATAGGACATAAGAATAAACAGCTGATTAGTCAATAAATAACAAAATTCGAGAAATATATTGCCTCAGCAAGCAACAGGGTTTCATCACTCCTTAAGCAGCATACAGTCCCCAAAGCCTGACCAAGATCTTTGCAGCAGCCATTCTTTTGGACAGTAACCGTATATGGCATTGGAAGAACACTCCCATCACTATAAAATACAGTTACTGTCATTGTCCGAGTGACCGTAGAGGGTAGAGGCAATGATAAGTACATGAATGGGTCAAATGTTATTGAAATTTTGTTGCAAACTGGGCAGACCAATGTTGATTTATATTGTCCCTGAGCATTTTGCAAACATCAAGTAAGCTGTTATTAAAACAATGATAAAATACAATGTTCAGTTACCAAAACTCTGCATTACCACCTTTGGTGCACAAACATACCAAAATGTAATAGCTCAGGTATCAATGTATCATTCATCTTTGAATGGAGAGAAAGAGAGTTTAAGAGAGTTTTAAAACTGATTGCAAACAAATATGATACAAATTGTACCATTACATGACTGCATCAAGAGCACCAACAATATGATGAATTGACAGTTAATTCCAACTCCCGATGGAGGGAGTTGCATGTCAATTGATAAAGATTGGTAGGGACTCATATGCAAAGATGCGGCAATAGCTACTTGCGTTGAAACCACAAGTGCAATCAATTGATGGTTAAAACATAAAAATCCAGTCCCAGTAAGGCTCCCACCACTGCAGTGTCGGGTGACCTATGTTACATAAACTCAGGTACAAATATAGGGAATGGATATATGTCAAACCTTCATAAACCTAAACCTTAGGATATTGGAAATTTGAGTTTTGAGTTTCTTCTTCTCTATCCAAGTGTCTAAATTGGATACGGATGTCAAACACATATCCCCCACCTTAGTCACATCCAATAAATATGGAATACTTTGAAGAAATAAAATAGTCCATGTGGTGACAAGTAGGATCTATCATTTTCTTTTTCCTCTTTCAAATAAATAAAACATAAAAAGGGAAGAAATTGATAAATCTCACCCATCGGCAAAAACTATCAGCAATAAACAACTGACATTTACTACAAACAAGCCAACCAATGAAAGAACCTAAAATTCCCAAATAAAAATTCTAAAATACTGCCTTGTAAGTTCAATTTGTCCGATCTCATATGTAGAACCCAAAAAAAAATTAATAGAATAATATGGAAGAAAACCAAGAGAAGAATGCACAGCTGTTCAATTTTTGAAAAATAATTTAATTTGTAAAAAATATATATTTTTTTTTTTTTTGGATAAATAATTTAATTTGTAAAAATTCACTCTACACTGAGCACAAGATTTATGTTGTCATCAATTATTTTGGCAATACAGAAAGGATACAGGTACCGATTGCTGAGATTATCCATAGCGATTTCTTGCAAACAATATCTAACTTCATTTTATACAAAGCTATTAAATACAAGTAGAACACAAATAGAAAGAATGTACTCACTTGGCAAACATCCACAATTATGGAGTCATTCCGAGCCTTGTGATATCTCCAACACTCCCCCGCAACTTCCTCATCAGGGCGACCATCAGAATCATTGGTTTCAATATATGGTTTTTGCTTAACACGATTTAAATCTTCATGCAGCCCATCCAGCAAGAAGGCAAGGAGTTCCTACAGTAAAAAAATCATTACATCTTCTAAATTATTGACCCATTATATCTTATAAATTCATTATTTTCCAACATTTGCAGCAAAAAAGTAGAAAACAAATTAAAAACAAAAACAATTGAATGGCAAGAAAAAATCTGTAGTCTGAACATCAATTTTATGTGTGTCTGATATTGGATAACTAGTACAATCAACTAAACACTAAAAACTCTACAGCATAAATTCAGAATACAGGACATCAAGTCATACGATGTTGAATAACCAAACATCTTGAATAATAAACCTTAATATGTCCAACTACAGCATGAGTAACTCACAACATAATACATTCAATTTCTGAAGGTATAACGAATTTTGGGATGGATAAGATTCATATAATCGTTATCATCAACAATACTAAAGCTCAGTTTAATCAACAAACTGATTCCTAATAAGAAAGTTGTAGACACACCAAATTTACCAATTTCAATTCGCAGAACATACTTTATGTTAAAAGAATATTACTTCAAAATGGCACCAGATGGAGATGTATGGACACAAACCATAAGTGTGTATCTGTGAACCTATCACACTACCTTTCATCATCCACAAGCTGGCGTATAGCCAATACTAATCAAACCCCACAGCATCACTCACATTTCTGAACTCGATTGACAGTTTTTCCCCATGCAAAGGCATCCAAAATCTAAGCAGCACCCAGCTGTTACAATATAACTATTTCTTCAGCAAAGGACAAACATCAACAAAACCTCCAGCCTGGTCCTTCACCATAAAAGCTCTGTGATCTAAAATCAAGTGGACCTGGATGAGCTCAGAGCTTAATCCAGATGTCGAATAGCATATACCCTAACACCACAACAATCATTGCTTAATTTGGTGGCCAAAGCACATGCTTCCTGTCCCCTGATGACTATATATGCTTCGTGTTGAGTGAAAGGTGTTTCCATAAGAAGCAGGGACACTGACATGGAATACATGGAATACGATGATTTCAAAAAAAATGAGGACATGGACACAACAGGGACACAATAATAAAAAAAATTTATATATATATTTTTATTTACTATGTAAATTAAGATTACATCCACAAACAATCAAAATTAACAAAAACTATCACTAATTCGATATTTTAAAAAATAAATATATATATACGTATATATATATCAATTTTAAATTAACACTTACCATTTATATCTTGTTTATGGTTGACCTATTAATTATTTAAATCTAAGCAAAAATTAATAAACATCTAACCTCCATCAAAAGCACTATAGATAAGGGGGAGAAAAAACTAGTTGGTGTGTCTCCAGAGTGTTGCTGAAGTGTCCCTGGTGTGTTCCCTAAAAAAATTAATTAATTAAAGAGATACCACACGCCATGTCCCATACATGTCCCCACCCTGTCTCCATTTCCGACACCCCTACAACACTTGTTTTAAAGTGTCAGTGCTTCATAAGCAATAAGCACATTGCTAGAGTGAAAGCACCCACATGTTTCAGGTTTCAAACAACTGAACATTAGCACCAATGATTGCACTGCTAGAGTGCAAGTTCTGAGATTTCAAGTTTCAAACAAATGGATCTCAGCTATTTGACTAGCTATAATTGCAATTCTTTTTCATATTCTGCTACTAATACTGAACAACTAATCCCATATATATATGCATGTACTTATGTAATGTTCCTTTCACGTCACATCCACAAGCAAAAAAACTCGCTCCTGTCGAGGACGAAACTAGCTCCCAACTGAGATAGAACCTCTCAAACATCTCAAAGAAATAAAAGAAAAACAACTCAAACTTATTTTAGTACCTTCCATTTACATAATATTTATTCCTATGAAGCACGGATAATTCAAAAAAGGAGACGTATCCGTATTGTATCCGTATTGGATACCGATATTCGAATACTCGCGATACGTATCAGATACTTATTAAAAGCATCAGGTACTTCTTACTTAATTTTTCATTAATTTCGGAGTAACGAATACTTAATTTTGAATTATCGGATATTCCAAGTCACATAATACTTCTTTTAAAAAATTAGAATTGTTGCATTTTTTGCATAGCATTATAATATAATATAATTGTAAGGATAAATACAAGAATTTTTTTCTAATACTTAGTTTAGTTCTTTGATAAGAAGAACATAGTGAGTTAAAGTAATAGAATTTGTCAAATTGATGCATCATTATTATTTGATACATGTCCCTTATAACTACATAAAAAGTAAGAATTAACAAAAAAAATATAACAATAGTAAAATTAAACATCAATAAATAAGGAAACTTGAATACAACATTTTTACTAGTGTCAAAGGGAAAAACGCAGTGGCAAATTGTAGATTGTTCTATTATTGTAATATGACCAATTAGACTTGATATTAAGGCCTCATTTGGGATAACATACAAAAGCTAAAAAGTCAAAAAGTTACTAAAAAAGCCAAAAAGTCACTAAAAAGCCAAAAAAGTCCATACTATTTGGAGGAAGCTTGTGGGGGAAGCCTAGAAGGCAAGGTTATTATTTTACCTTTGAATTCAACTACCCAAAAGTCAAGAAGTCAACAAGAGTAGAATGGTTATTTTGATTTTACAACAATATTTTATTACACATCTTTTCGTAAAAACTCAAAAAGTTATCCCAAACATATATCTTTTTTTTTTCTCTACTTTTTTAGCCAAAAAGTCAAAAATGCACTTATATAGCACATTCCAAACAACCCTTTAAATAAAATATTTGCAAGACCCATTGAAAAACTTAAATTAATACCTAATTCATAAAAGTTAGTATTTTGCATCATAAAATTACAGTGTGGTTCCTCAAATTCTTGAGCTTATATATAACTCACTACTATTAGCTTTTTTAAAAAATATTTTTTTTACAAACGTATCCTAGCTGTAGCCAAACCCATATCCTAATTTTTTAGATTTTGTCAAATCACCATATCGTATCATACCTGTATCTCGTATTTGCATCCATGCTTCCGAGATTTATTCGTACTTAACAAAGACAATTTGTAGTTGACATCAATCTCTAATATTTATTCATACACATATTATAACTAAATAGAAAAAAATAATTGTTAAAATATAATTTATATATTTTATATATAAAATATGAATGCTCCCATAGGCATTCCCATTCTTAGAAACTTCTATATGCCCCTCATTCCCCGCCTCCACTCCATGCAACTAAGCTCAAATTAATCATGACAACAAAAACTTTGCAAAAATGATAAAACCTACTAGAAATTGAGAGCATTGTAAGGGAGAAGTAACAAGATGTCATATGGTACTAACTTGAGAATCATGCTGATTAAACCCACTAAATTGGGGAGCAAATCGAGCAAGCTTTCCCTTGAATGCACGAGGGGCGATTGCTGTCCGCCCTGAGGACCACAGTTTTCTCAATAACTCACCAAATGCAAGTGCAAGCTCACCCTGCACAACTATAACAGATATTAGAGACCTTATGCAAAGTTTTCTGGTAAGTAAAAAAATTCCCTAATAAACCAGAACAGCCACGTACATGCAAACCTAAAGGATTCTGCCTGTTGATCTCATCTATGTAATCTTGCAAGAAGTACTTAACAAGGGGAGGTGTATGGACCAAACACTGAATAGCACTATTCATAAAACAAGTATTTCCTAAATTCTGCAATCCTGCCAAACCTCCCCTTTCAGCTTTTGCTGCAGTCCTCAAATGTCATAACCATCTTCCATATCTGCAATACCTGAACTTAAAGTACTTCCTTGATAAAAACTGGATCCATAACTTGTTGAATGACCATTGGACAAAGTTGGGCCTCCAGCAATTGTCACAGATGATCTTGAGGGCCCTATTGGAACAATGCTAATTCATTTCCTGTTGAATCCATGCCAATCACTGGGCCAAAATCCATTAACTTGGACTTCCAAAAGAATCTAGCACAGATAACAAAACATCAATAAATTGGCCATAAAACTAATTTTGTGAGATGCAAAATTGACGTATTTATGGAACCATAAAGGAAAAAGAGAAAGGAAGAATATAACTTAATTGTAATAAGGCTTTTGTTTGAGTTGGGTTGAATTTCTAATTAGAAATGCGCAAATGATGTGAAATACCAACTAGATGTCGTGAAGTAATCAATACATCTAATGAAACACATGTAACTACAAAATTCATTATATAACACCAAAAAGAATCTTGATGAGGCTGATTATATGAGTTGGTTAAATGATAAATGATTGGAAGGGATGTAAATGAAAATTCAATGAATAAATGATGGTAGGACAAAAATAAAATACGAAGTGGCAAATATACACTTGAATCAAGTGAAACTTTTCCTTCTGAAAGGAAAAACAACAAAGATCTTTCTCATTTGAGGGGATGAGGAGGACTCACGAGTTTATTACATAAGACAAACCATGAATAAAAGAAAGACATAATAGCCTATCTTCTAGGGAAAACCAAAGGACATGCTCAAAAATCATATTATGCATTGTTAACTAAAAAAGAATAAGCATACCCAGTGAATCAAATGTTGGGTCTATTTGGTGACGTTTACAATTTATTGTTTTTGTCAACAAAAAACATTAAACATGTTTATATTTACTTTTGTATACAGGAAATAAAAACATGTTTGGTACATGTTTCAAAAACATTTGAAAAAACAGGTGAGGGGGTGGACGGAGGGGATCGGAGGTGGAAGGGGACTCGCCAAAGGCTGTGGCTGTCAACCATGGGCGTTTGTCGGAGGTTAAGGGGGAAAAGCCAGAGGTGGTGGCCGCGGCCAAGGTGGTGGAGATGGACTCACCAGAGGTAGTGGCTAGAGGGGTCTCCAGTGGCAGTGGCCAGCAGTGGCCAATGGAGAAGGGGAAGGGAGTAAGAAATGCAAACTTAATTAAAAACAAATGAACACAACTTTTTACATTTATAGAATTTAGTAAACTTTTGTAAACTGCTTATATTTTTTTGGGAAAGAAAATAGACATAACAAGTTCTTCTTTCCAATTTGTCAAAACGTTTTTGTTTCCAAACTCAAACATATTTATATAACCTTTTTTGTCAGGAAGATTAGAACAACTCCCACAAAAAGAAAGTTTATCCAACTAAAATTTTGAACTTTGCACGACTAAAAGAAAGCTTACTTCAACTAAAATTTTATACCTTGCCCTGTCCCCACTACCAACAAAATTGTCATCACAAAGGAGGTATATTTTAAAATTTTAATGTGTCAATGTTGCAGGACAATCTCATGCTTCATTTCACAGTAATTAATTACTCATAATTGGTCAAATTTTGGACTAAAGTTACTAGTGAATTTTTTTTTTTTTTTTTTTGATAAATCAAAGTTGCTAGTGAATTTTAACACAATGCTATGCAACATTTTCTTGATTTTCACACTAATTTTTCCATGATTGATAGATTACATGTTTGACACTCTAATGCATATGGTATATAATTATATAAAGCCCTCAAACCGTGAATTTTCTTTCTCTGCTTTCAATATAATCTCAAGGCCAAAGCAATGCACCACAAAATACACATCATCACATCCCAATCCTGGCAAATCCACCCCCTTTTTTGTAACACTTTTTACTATAAGTAGCTTTTGTGGTCTAGTTCTCACTTTTATGTTCCAAAATTGTGATCAAGGTTCTTAAATGAGGGCATAATGATTATCATTTCACTAATTTCCTACAAGGATACAACGTATATAGGCAACTTCTTTCTAGGTTTCATCTCTTTCCCCATTAATTGTAAAATGTCTCTTCTTACTAGGAACAATTTTTTCCACTTCCTAGACAAGTGAAGTGCGAACTTAAACCATTACTCAAAACCATTCTTGATTTTTTTTTCTTTTTTAAAAGTATTAATAGGTATAATAGTAAGATTTCTAGAAACTTACGAGATATCACACACTCAAGTGATGATATATAATCATATCAACATGTGTGCACTGCAACATTTTAGAAATTACAGTAAAATGGTAAGACTATGGATTAAGGCATTTCCAATATACCACCGAGGGGCCAGCTGGGTTGGTAAGGAGGTTTGCTCCCTTCCTATGGACCTGGTTTCGAATCTCCTAGCCGCTAAAGTGGGAGTCCGCTGGTTAAGGTGGCGCGGCTAGCTCCCCCAGTTTGGCTTGTAGAGTCGGCTCCTAAAGGGCCGGCTTTGGGGGTGTTCTGGGCATCAAAAAAAAAAAAAAAAAAAAAAAAAAAAAAAAAAAAAAAGGCATTTCCAATATGGAATAAGGCTAGTGCATGTGCATTGATCACACCCTTCAGATATATCAGCCAAAATTTAGTCATCAGGACTGAATTGTAGAATTTTCATCAAAATTTCCACCAGCTCCAAAGTAAATTTGTCATCCAGAGTACTTACATCTTGATCCATCTGCAGTTCAGATTTCTCAAGGGTCTTGTTTGAATCCTCTAGTATTTCATGCTTCTGTTTATTGAAATAGTCCCAGATCCGTGCCTGTTGAAATAAAAAGAAGAGAAAACAAAAAGAGATGGGACACCTTCAGCAAAATAACCTAGAGAGAGAGAGAGAGAGAGAGAGAGAGAGAGAATTCACAAAACATACCTTATCTGGCTTTATCCCTCGAAATGTGCACACACTCTCATAAAGCTCTTGTAAAGAAGCCTGGACAAATTAAAGCAAAACAAAGATGGTAATATATATATAAAGAAAATATGAAACTTCCATTTTACCATATAACAACCACAAGGGATATACTCAAGGTTAGTAATAATAACACCCACCCCCCCACCCCACCCCACCCCACCCCCCCCCCCCCCCCCCAACCACACACACAGTTTGCTTTCTAACATTGAAGCCTAGTATCAATATCTAGGCAGGCTCCATACCGTTATTCTATTTGTGATAGCTAATAAATATACGTGTGCAAGCTTGAATGGACGAACCATAAACACGCTCTATTATCATTACCAAGCCAAAGTCTCATGTCCCAATCAAGTGGAGTTGGCTAAATGAATCTTTTTTGTCATTCCCTCTGTCACGATCATATGCTCAACTCATTTAAATAATTTCAATTTCTTTTTTACTATAGCATTCCATGTCATTTTAGGTTTTCCCCACCCCCTCAATATTCCCATTTATAGTAATCGTATCATTCTTTGTTACAATTGCATCTTGTACATAACCAAACTATCTTAGCATATTCTCTCTCAATTTATCTTCAATTGGTGCTGCTTCTATGATGTGGAACGTGCACGTGCTCTAAGTTGGCTCAGACATTATTTATTTTGTAATTTTATGTTTTAATATTTATGTTTATTTATAGTTAATTAGGGTATTAGCAATGTTTAGTTTCTTTTTTTATTAGGATTAAGTTTCCAAATAATAATAGGGTTTGTATTATTTAGCTTTGAATTAATGATATTGAGTGTTTACATCATGGCCTTTGATTTAGGGTTGCGGCCCTATTGCATTCTTCTCTTCTTCTCTTAAGTGCTCTCCATCATTCTACCATTTCACGAATATATTCACTTTTGATTTTGTCTTTCTTAGTTTTACTACACATTAATATTATTGTGTTCAAATTTTTTCACTTCACTTTTTGAATAATTGCACCTTTTTTTTTTAAAAAAAAAAAATTTATTTTATTTAGATTTAGATAGGCAAGGATATGAAAAACCTCGAGATGATATTCAAGATCACGTGGACAAATTACATCAAGCTAAGTCACCCTCTTTTTCCTTTTTCAATTCCCATTTTTGAGAGCATGCATTTTTGTGGGTTTCTTCCTTTTATATTTCATTTTTTGCATGGCAGTTGAGGGGTGGTAAATATAGGAAAAATAAGACATTAAAACATAGGTGAATCTACTGTGTATTGCATTAGTAGAACAAAGTTAGGTACTTGCTCAATGTGGGAATAATTGATAGGTGCCAAACTGTACACATTGAGGACCCCTTAAAGTACACTTGTTAAGTCAATACCCCCATTGTTACTTGATGTTTTTGTTGTGTTTGTGTGTATACAGATCGCTCAGGCACTTGGGATGAAATTGTATTTGGAGTATCCAGAGCCCAGAAAGCAAAGCACAAGGCTGCCTTGAACTGCTTGAGCGGATTGTAATCTCTGCTCAATCAGAAGTCCCCACCAAAGTGTGTTTTCCGCAATTTTTTAGATGAAGTCACTAGACAAATTTGCTCAGGCAGAGCCTGAAATCTGCCCATAGAGAGATACGTGAGGCACAACAAATTTAGGTTTGTTTGTACGAGATTTGACCTAAAGAGGACCTACTTTTGAAAGAAAGTATAAATAGGGAGTTGGGTCTTCAGAAAAGAAGAAGTCTTCAACACAAGAGCGGCTCAAGAGGCCAAAAATATAACTTTCCAAGGAATTGTCATGGAGTTCTCATCAAACATGGTGGTTTACACCTCAACCATAAGCGGCTAATCTACCTCCTTAGACTTTTAAATGAAACCCTAGTCAAGTAATATTGGGCGTTTCGTATTTTTGTTTTGGGGTTGATTATTTAGTCAAGAAGATTTTATAATCTTGAGATTCGTTTTATAAGATCGATTTTTAATGCTTGATTCAATGGTTGTGTTTAATTTCTATTGTCTTAAATACAATGGTTATACAATGGTAAAATTGGTACATGTTTTGATTGTTTAAATGATTCATACAAAGAAAAGACGAGACATAGTTTAGTGTAGATGTTTTGTTCTGATCGAAGATGGTTCATACCTAATTTTTTTTAATACAAGATTTCTCTTGAGGATTTCATTGAGGCTTGTGGCCACATAGGATCATAGTCATGTCAATTAATTTTTGAAATCATACAAAAGCCTATGCTCTTCTTTTCTTGAATTCCAATTCACTTTATTGTCAGTTTCATATTTACATTTAATAAATAATTTCAGGATTTATAGCAATTTCATACCAGTCTCAGGTTCGACACCCCTACTCTAGCCACTATCCTACTCAGATTTGTACTATTGCGAGGACATTATTTTTGCACAATCAATAATCAATCTTGTACACATCAGAATTAAAGTGTCAACTGGAGTATATTGTTGAATATAGAAATTAGAGTAAATAGAATCTTTTTATTTTTAGTATTATGTATATAATCTGTGATTGTATCAATCATTGATTTATATTGTTTCCTAAATTGTATCATGAATCTATTATATATACATGGCCTCTACCTCATTCATGGGTAAGCTAAATAATTATTTTCGTTCTTTTTGGTATTAGAGCTAAGTTAAGTGCCTAGTAATTTTGCTTCACTGGTGGACGGCAGCCTTGCCTTGGCCGCCCGCTGGACCTCAACCCGTTCCATCGTCATGTTTTCTTTCAATATCACTTCCTGGTGATCTCTTTCTCTATCCACTAGTTTATTTCTATCCCAAATATCTCTATCATATTATCTTTTACTCGTAATCCATTTTTTTGTATGTTTCTACTCCATTTTGTCTTTCCCTCTGTTTCAACCTCAAATAGGTTTCTATCTTCAAACCTATTTGAGTTTAAGGGGGTATTATACCTATATCATGATGAGTATGGTGATATACCATGTGCACCACCTAAGCCGCCCCATCTGACGCACAACCCAAGTCCCCCTTTCTGGCGCACAACCCAAGTCGCGCCCCCTTGGCGCACCACCTAAGCCCCCCCCCCCCCCCGGGCACACTTTCTAATAAGCTGCTCCTCGGCGCACTCAATTATCTGTTCCATCATCATTTAGTATCACGTCATAAGTTATGTGTATGCCACACTTGTTGGTTCAACATCCAGTTAGTCTCTACAACGGTCCAACATTCCTTAAACTGTCCCGATATTGATTCCGGTTAATTCCTACAACAGTCCGGCATGACCCCGTAAACTGTCCCAATATTGATTCCGATCAGTTCCTACAAAGGTCCGACATGACCCCTTTAAACTGTCCCAACATTGATTCCGGTCAGTTTCTTCTAGGGCAGTTCAATCTCTGTTTTTTTTCCCTTTCTAGGGTGTGGTGCTGATGTATTAAGCATTTTTTTGACCTTTTTTATTTAGTGGACTACCAGATTTATTCAATAACATTTATTTAGACTAGCCATTGAGTTTTTTCCAACTTCTTCCAGTCATCCATTGGCAAGCTGCAATTGTTGAATATCTTCACACCAACTTGAGAGGGAGTGTTGAATATAGAAATTAGAGTCCATATAATCTTTTTATTTTTAGTATTATGTAAATAATCTGTGATTGTGTCCATGACTGATTAGTATTGTTTCCTTATTTATATCGTTTCTTAAATTGTATCATGAATCTATTATATATACATGGCATCTACCTCATTCATGGGTAAGCCAAATAATTCTTTTCATTCTTTTTATGTCTCCATGAAGAACATAACTGCCAAGAAGGATGAGCTGCAGTACAACATCAAATAATGTTGAAGCTAGTATGGCAGGTAGGCAAAATTAACATTTCATAAGGAACTGAAACTTTTGAAAAAACAAAAAGAAAGAAAAGCCATGAATAAAGAACAATGCGTCTGAGATTTGCTTCACATGATTTCTTTAGTGATTAAATTCTGTAGATATCAATGTCTGCGAATATGTAACAAAAATTAAATAATATAAAGGGACAACCCACTGAAATTCATGATTAGCCATAAGTATGGAGGTAACCACATTATTAATTTCCTGTTAAATGGGTAAACTTCACTGCAAAATTCTGCAACCTAAAATAGAGCAATGAAGAAAAATAAAACAGAAAACGGTACCTTTTTACTTAACCGGATAATTGATTGGCTGTTGTCTCTGGAATCAATTAACTTGAGACAAAGAGGGTAAACCTCCACATTGAACTGCTTGTTAACATCACCCTGTGAAATCAATTTCCTCGGTAATGCTGGCCCCCCCTTGTACCTAAAAATGAAAGGATCAAAATATAAAACACTAGCAGCATGGCAAGAGTAAAACACATGAGGGTTCGTTTGGGATGTGGATTGACTTTTTGACTTTTTGGCAATTTCTCGTTTGGGATAGGCTTTTTGGCTTTTTTGACTTTTGTGAGAGAAAAAATGAAATGATTATGGCTTAGAAGTGACATTTTGTCTTATTGGGCTAAAAAACCTATTTTGTCTTTTTGTGGCTATTTTAACCAAAAAGCCCCATTTTAGCTTATGCCAAACGAAGGCTCGCATGTTTAAATCTGGGAATCGTAAGAATATCAAACTACTACTATTACCATGGCATTGACCTATATCTAATACTATAGTAACAAACTAACATAAAAGCAACCACATATAAATGAAGTTGAAAAGAGCATATTATAAGAGACATGATGAAGATCGCAGAAAGAAGAAAAAGAGCAAATCTGGAATTTCATATGAAGCATGTTTAGGGCATCAAGGATTAAAGTTTTGGAATAATTTTCAGTCATTATTTGTATTTATTCTAATTATAGTAGTTTTTAGTTCCAAGGGCATTAAGTTAATTTCAATAATTGTTAGACATGGTTTGTAGGGGTTGCCCATAGGTTTTATTTTTGGGTCAAGTTATTAAATGGGTCATTATATGTGTGTTTTATTATGTCTAGAATAGTCTTAGCAGTCAAAATTCTTAAATTTCTTATTTTGAAATTGGAGTAGAATTACAAGTCATCAAAGTTTCCTATTATGATTGAAGTGGAATTGGATGTCATAGTCTTGGTCTAGAATATTAGTAGTTGCCAAACATTATGAGTTTCCAAATTTGAGCCATACTCCTTATAAAAGTAGGAGTATTTGCCTACAAATATATGTGTAATCTCAATGATTAAAGAGAAGAGTTGATATTATGAGAACTTGATATTGTATTTGTGTGATTGGCCTAACCCTTGCAAGGGTGAAGTGCCTCTTTCTCTCTTCTTCTCCTTCTCTCCAGAAAAGTTATGCTTGTTAGGAGAAAACAAAACTTAAGAGTTGTGATTAGGATACCACCCCCTTTTATATTAGAAAAATAAGTAACTTACAATGGAAACCTTTTACGCGAGAACGGAAATACAGCTAAGCTACAGCTAATAATCGTAAATAAGGAAATACAATATTACTATAATACTAACACTCCCTCTCAAGCTAATGCAAAAAAATCTCTCATTCCCAGCTTGCCAAGAAAATCATAGAATGATTTACTCTCGACTCCCTTGGTGAGAATATCTGCTAGTTATTCGCCAGACTTCACAAAAGGAGTACAAATGGCGCCACTAGTGAGTTTCTCTTTGATGAAGTGATTACCAATCTCAACGTGTTTCGTCCGATCATGTTGATTTGGATTGTGAGTTATGTTGATAGAAGCCTTATTTATCACAATATAGTCTCATGGAATTAGTCTGATTGATTCCCAAATCACTCTACAGCAATCTAATCCACAAGAATTCGCACACACCTTGTGTCGTAACTGTAAATTTTGCCTCTGCACTAGACCTTACTACCACATTTTGTTTCTTGCTCCGCAAAGTAACCAAATTGCCTCCAACAAAGGTACAATATCCTGATGTGGACCTTCTATCAGTTACTGATCCTACCTAATCAGCATCTGTATAAGCTTCCACCCGAAGATGATCATGCTTGGAAAAGTATAGACCCTTTTCCCAGCGAATATTTTAAGTACCTAAGGATGCGCATAACATCAGCATCTAAGTATGCCTCATAAGAAGCATATGCATGAACTGGCTAACTATGCTGACAGCAACAACAATGTTGGAACAAGAATAAGATAAATAAATGAGCTAACCCACAAGTCTTTGATATCTCCCCCTATCAATAGCAGCTCCCCCACAAACATCACTAAGTTTCTGATGGGGTTCTAGTGGCGTGCCACAAGCTTTGCTTCCAAGCATCCCAGTTTCCTTCAATAGGTCAAGCACATATTACTTACCAAAAAAAAAAAAAAAAAAGTCAAGCACATATTTTCTTTGACAGATAAAAATTCCTTACTTGGATCGGGCAACCTCAATACCCAGGAAATACTTCAGAGTCCCCAAGTCTTTTATTTCAAACTCACTTGCCAAATACTTCTTCAACCGAGTCATCTCCTCAACATCATCTCCTGTAAGCACTATGTCATCCACATACGATGAGAGTTGTAGTCTTACCATGTGAAGAATGTTTAACAAACAAGGCGTGATTAGCTTAATTCTGTTTGAAGCCATATTTAAGCATTGCCTGTGTAAATCTCTCAATCCAAGTTCCTTGCTCCTTGAGTGTATCAGCTTTTGTATTCCCAATAGCTGGTTCACATTGAGGTTCACCTACTATATCCTCAACAACTGGTAAGGATTCATGAATAGGTAATACTCCTATGCTAGGAATCTCTTCATACCAAGGCTCTCCCTGAAGGGATGACTAGGAAACCCAATAGGACAAGAAGTAGGACTGTGACTCAAAGAATGTGAAATTCATGGACACAAACCACTTACAAGAATAAGGATGATAACACTTATACCCCTTTTGAGTAGGTGAGTACCCAAGAAAGACACATTTAATAGAACACTTAACGTTGAATCTAAGTACACTTTCCTATGTAATCTTATCTTGTTCTTCTTATTCTTCTCCTACACTTTTAAGGCATTGCAACTTCAAAACCCATTTAATATCATCAAACAATATTCCACAAGGCCTAAATCATCTTCCCTTCAATTCTAAAGCCCAAACCTTTTTGTCACTTCATATAAACCATGGAAACCTCTATATTTTGATCACCATTTTAGGCACACAAAAAATAAATAAATAAAGTAAGTCCCAAAAGCCAACTTTTTTTTGTTGTATCATATCAGTTTAGGGTTCAACACTTGTCGGAGATTTTTCCCTGCACTCGTCCTACATCATTGCCTCCTTATTCAATAAGCATTGTGTTATAGAGCTAGTTAATCTGCACATGTTTCTCTATTAACATTCTTCATCATGGAAAACATATTTTAAGCACAACACGATAAAGTATCTGGAGAAGAAGGAAATTTATGTGAAAACATACCAGTCAAAAAGCTTCTCCCAAACTTGTCGAGGAACTAAAACATAATCACATCCTTCCTGCAATGCTCTACGAAGCTCCAGATCACCACACTTAGTGTCATTTCCATTTAGAACTATATCAGAATTATCAATTGGTCCAGGTTTGTCTACCGTCTTTGACAAAATCAAAGACTGAGAATCGGTAGAATGCTTGTCAAATAAATGAGGGTCAACATCTTGTCCAGTGTATTTCTGCCAGCTTGTGAACCACCTACACAGAGGAAAAGGAACAAGACAACAATGTGGGAACTTTTATGATTGACAATGTATTTAAAAAAATAAAAAATAAAAAATTTTCAGTAGAAGTCTAACAAAAGGACAAAGTAAACCACTAGAATAGTCAACAAAACAGAATAGGAACCCACTAAAATTTTAAGAGGGAAAAATGTGCTAACATACCATTCATTAATTTCAAGTGCCACATTGGCCATAATTTCGTCATAAATATGAAAATTGTAGAATATGACAAAACATAGGCCATGTTTGGTGGAGCTTTTTTTAGGTTAAAAGATGATAATCAGAAAGTAGAAGCTAAAAGCACCCCTACTCCAGCTTTCAAATAATCAGCTTATTTAAGCTATTTCTGCCTAATAAGCTATAAGCAGAAGTTGCACCAAACAGTCAGGCACAGACTCCCAAATCAAAATAAGCTATAATCACCCGCCAACAACAGTCCCATAATGGTTCCAAAGTGATTGTTCCTAATTCCGCAGCGAGTCAAAATGACAATTAAGTAGTTACATTAGTCTGCCTGTGATTGAATCAATTATACAACCATTTATGTCTCAATTTAGTTCATTCAAGCCATGCCCATGACTCGACATTTTATAAGATAATAATCCTCTAGTAAAACAATGACGTGGTGAAGTGTTTTTTCAGTTAAAGGTCATCAGACAATCAGACAAACTACTTCAGCAATGCGTTTGTCCTCATTCAAGCAAAACTGATCTCTTCGCTCGACTGTGAATACAGCTTTGTACCAAAACTGACATTTGATCCAATTTGTTTGTTTTTAGGGACACCACATCTGATCTGATCTGATGTGTACTATTCATTTCAGCCACCAAGATTTTGTCCATGAATCTGTTAAATAATAGCACATACTAGTTCTAGGACTCCAATCTTAGAATTGGCCTGCTAGAGACTAATTGATCAATAGGTATCAAAGTTTGTCATGCAATAGCATATCTCAACTTCAGAAGATCCAACTCAAGTCACCAACATCACCTACAAGGTGGTCACTATTTTATTCACTATAGACATACATCTCAGTAATAGCACATACTAGTTCTAGGACTCCAATCTTAGAATTGGCCTGCTAGAGACTAATTGATCAATAGGTATCAAAGTTTGTCATGCAATAGCATATCTCAACTTCAGAAGATCCAACTCAAGTCACCAACATCACCTACAAGGTGGTCACTATTTTATTCACTATAGACATACATCTCAGATTACCTGAGCCAGTTTAGGCAATGGATTTGTGTGATTGACTACATGCCAAGTTTTCCAGCACTAGTGTCATATGATCAATTGTTTCACAGTGCATGTATAATTTCATAGAAAATAT
Source organism: Camellia granthamiana (assembly GCA_036172215.1). Taxonomy (NCBI): domain Eukaryota; kingdom Viridiplantae; phylum Streptophyta; class Magnoliopsida; order Ericales; family Theaceae; genus Camellia; species Camellia granthamiana. The sequence goes on along the minus strand of JAXFYN010000033.1, from coordinate 1,173,631 downwards.
ATTGCCTACTCATTAAGCATGTGTTAATGCACCCACGTAAAATTCACCACAAATCTCAAAGGATGTGCATGACATCTTGTACTATGTACATCCTGGCCACTTGCAAGAGCTCGCCTGAACAGGTAGACTGGGGAAACTGCATATGATAGCCCACATGGTAAATCTGCCTTCTATGATTCCCAAGTTCCTTGGTTGCTCAAGAATTTGTTGTTCTTTTTTATCTTTATCCTGGTGGCACTCTCTTACTAACTATTTGTTTTCGTGCTTCAGCCAGCCTTCGTGAAGTGTTATGAGCCTTAGGGACGTCGAGTAATAAGCAAATAATTATACGGACTTATGAGAAGTAGGTAGCATATCTAACTTAATCCAATTATCCTATATTAAATAATATTTTAATAGTTATTTAAACAATTTAAACCTGGTCCAACATACCTTTTTCTTTCTTTTTTTCATTTTTTCATTTTTTTTTCCTGAACATAATTTGTACCTTTCTTCTAGCCTCCCAATGTTAGTCCTGGCTCAGGCCCTGATAGCATTATTTATCGGATACGAAACATTCACAGCCATAGGAGATGGTCCCATATGGGCAAATTGTAAATTAAATATTTATTTCTATACATCCAAGCTCTCCAAAAGTTTCAAATTAGATCTTCAGTCAGTGAAACTATGACCACACAAACGCTAATGGCAGTAAACATCATGATAGAGTTCTTGAAAACGTCAAGCTTAAAATTTTGAAAATAAAAATAAAAAATTAATTACATGGATCTACATGCCCATAAAAATCCAACTTGTTTTGATATAGCACACAACTCTCTCAAAGGCTTTCAAGAAAAATATTCAAGATTGTAATCAGATAATTGAAATTAGAGGAAGATAGCTAAGATTACCGATTGGAAACAACGTAATACAAGTTGCCTTCTTTCAAATTAGATTCTGCTTTGTTTGTTAACTCAGTTACGATCCGTTTTTCTTCCTCCGGTGAGAACGGTATTCCAATTGCTCCATTCTCCATCATATTACCCGAATCAGGAATCGTCATGATCGTCACCAACCTACTAGATTCAAATAAATAAATAAAAAGTCAAACATAAAGAAAAAAATAATCCAAATTACATCATTATTTTGAAGATAAGAAATTGAATTGAGTTCGTATGAAATCGAAGGACTGGTAGAAAAATGTAGTACGAAGGAAAATATAGAGAGAGTTGTGTTTAGAAGTTCGAACGATGAGAGATGGATTTGATGAACCCTAGATTGCAGGATTGGGGGGCTTTGATTTCGATCCCAAATTGACCAAACCACCAAACCACAGAAGAAAAACTGTTTTACCGTCTTTCAAAGATCTTGTCTTCTGTTTACCTTGTTTTTGTGTAATTTTTTTTTTAAACTTTCGAGTCCCTCGCCATTTATATAGAGCCTATAGCCTAGGTTACGTTTGTTTTAACATACTTTAATCCAAAAAAAAAAAAATATTAAAAATCATTATAAGGGTGGTTTGGATGTTATAAATAAACGTATTTTTTTTGACTTTTTATAAAAAAAAAAATGTGTAAAAAAATTTTTAAAAAAATGAATAAAAAAATAGATAAGAAATATTGATTGATGTAACCTAAATAAGGGGTTGTTTGGGGTGTCTTAAATAAGTGCGCTTTTTGTCTTTTTGGACTGAAAAATTAAGAAAGAAAATATGGATGTTTGGGTTAACTTTTTGACTTTTTATGGGAAAATGTGTAATAAAAAATTGTAAAAATTGATTTGTAGGGAAAAATTAGGATTGGGAGTTGTGTAGCCGTAATTGTTGACTTTTGGTGAATAATGTTAACTTTTTAACTTTTTGAATAACTTTTTGACTTTTTTATAATATGTCAAACTTGGCCTAAGTATATGTATCCAACAAAAGAGTATTTTTTTAGTACATGCCAAACACTTGTTAGGTTGTTATATTATTTTTTATTTTTTTATGAAATGTTAAAAAGTTAATAAAATAATCTATTTCCAAATGAAACTCTAGAATCATGTGAAGTTATGTTTTAGGTGAGAAATTTTTGAAAAGATAAAATTTGTTTAATTATCAATTTTGGAAAAAAAAAATGGGTTTTGAGTTATATTTTCAAATTATTTTGAGTTTATTTTTCAAAATATTTAAAAAATATATTTTTTATTTTTTTAAATAAATATTTTTTATTATAAATAGGGCACTTAGGTCAAGAGTCCAAATTTTATTTTTGTTTAGCCAAAAGTTTAGGAAATTCTATTTCCACATACTTAATTACCTCAGTGCACATCTTCTCTCAGTATACACACTTATTAATTTGATTATTAATTAATTTTCTCAATCCACACACTAAAAGTTACAATTATACCCTTCACTCATAATCATTGTACACACACCACTCAACCCTCTTTTCCGCACTTTTTTTTGCTTTTTGTTTTTATGTTTTTCAGTTTGGAGATTTCGGCACTGATTTTTCGAAATTATGCATTTAATTCAAAACTTAACTTCCGAATAAAAATAATGAGTTTGACAAATTTGTTCCAAAAAAAATAAAAAAATAAAAAAAAAACTTTTGGCAGTTGATGTCTGAATATAATGAAATAATTCAACATTGGTTGTCCAATTGAAAACCGTGAAAAAAAATGAGAGAGAAGTTATGTACGAAAAAAATTAATATTTTCATCACTAATAGAGTATAAATTTGGAGATTAAAACAATATGAGAGTTGTTATGAGAGTATTAATTTGCAAGCAATAAAGGAATATAAAGTATGTAGCAAGTAAAATGACAACAATGGAAAAATTAGGATTTCATTTTTTATTTTTTTTACTCAAAATGTGTACATTGAGATTTTTTTTTTTTTTTTAAATGTGTACAGAGAATATTCTCATATAATATTATGGTGCTAGTGAATGTCCATTATGGTCATTTTAGTTTAGGGTATAATTGCCATTAAAATAATATTTCATTAAGTGTGTACACTGAGTAATTAGGTGTGTAGAAATAGAATTTTCCCAAAGGTTCAAGTACTGAAACATTTTGTCCAAAAGGACAAGGTCAATCAAAATGACTAACATATCATTCTTTATATATATCATATACATCATCCCTAAACTCTCTCAAATTACTCTCTCTCTTTCTCTCTCTCTCTCTCTCACTCTCACACATACACACTCACATATACACATACACATTCACACTCTCTCTTCTTTCTCCTCTTCACTCGCCGACAACAACACCACCATCTTTCGCCCGCACGCGGCAAACTCTTACTCGTCAAGCTCCCAACACAACCCCTGCACCGTCGCATCGATCACCTTAGATCTGAGATCGTATATATATATATGATATACATGGTGCATTGTAACAACCTTGATCCATAATTAACATCTACTGCATGTATAAGCATGCTTAATAAGAAATTAAGATGAAATCTTGAGTTACTTGCATGTGTTATATGATATTTGTGTTTATATATGTTTGTCATAGAATTATCTGTATGTGTTTCTATTTCATTATGCGAATTGAAGGCCTTATTGTTGACTTCCTTAATTCTGATCTGGTAAAGCTTACCATTGTTTATGCAAAGTGCTCCATTCAACGGCTTCTTTGGAAAAAACTTCAATTACTATCCTAAGACATACAAGGTCTATGGATGGTTGCGGATTATTTTAAAGCAATTTCAGATGTGTTTGAAAAACTTGGTGGCAAACCTCAAAATCTTGTATCTTTAGAGGAATTCAATACAATGATTAATGATTGTGGCATCATTGACTGCGGTTATGAGAGCAACAAGTATACTTGGTAGAATAACCCATAAGATGGGGGCTTTGTTTGGGCGAGGCTTAACAGAGTTTTCACTAATCCGGCTTGGGCTGATGTTTTCTCCTCTACTATGGTGAAAGACTTACCACGCTCAACATTAGAGCGTTCTCCTATGCTTATCCAGATTGACAAATGTGTGTCTTCACGAATTTGACTTGGTTTATGTGTCATTTGGAATTTTTAGAAAATTATGGTAAGTTTAATTGAAATCTGATTTGGAACCAAATAATTAGAATTAATAATTACAATTTGATTAGTTAAACCAAGCTTGATTAGCCAGCACTAAACCAAGCCTATATAAGGCTTCTAGATTACAAAATACTCTCATTTTGTCATCCTTGAGAGCAAAAACATGAGAGAGAAAGAGACCAAGAGAGATTGAAATCAAAGCTTGAGGTTTGGAACGAAATTGTTAGGAGATTTGGAGAGTTGCTCAAGAGTAACATTAAACCTTAAAGAATTGACGACTCTAGGTAAGAATCATGTCCTTAAGTTTTGTATTCAAGACATTAGTGAAAGAATTCAAAAGATTAAAGTGGTTAAACATGAGAATTGAGCTTAGGTTAAGGAATTTGGGAATAGTTCATGCATGCATGCATAATTTATGAAGTTTTGAGTTTAGTTTCCAAACATTCACACATGCACGAAGCTTTACTTGCATACTTTGAAGAATCCAACTTGGTTTCACTTGTATTCCTTCAATTGTTCATGTTTTAGAAGCTTTAAACTTGCATCATTACATGCATGCTATGTTTTCACAATTAAAAGTTTGATTTTAAACAATTGGCATGCTTTTGGGCCTTGATTTTATGAAATGATCTTTAATTCTTAATGTTTTACAAGTTTGGGCATGTTTTCTCAAGTTTTGGGTCCAAAGGATGTGTGTTAAAGCTTTGGAATTGAGTTTTGCATCTTGAACATCAATCTGGAAATTCCAAAATTTACACCCTCCACTTGAGCGGTGGAGTTTGCGCTCGAGCGGAGAATGCAAGCTCCCGGCACTTTTGCAGAGTTTAGGGATTGGCTTGAGCGACATAATCTGCGCTCGAGCGGCCACCCTTATTTTTTTTACCTTCCGCTAGAGCGACCGAAGTTGCACTCGAGTGTAAAATGAGAGCTTCCAAAAGTTTTACAGACTTTTGCAGACCGCTTAGGCAATCGAAGTTCTGCTCGAGTGACCATCGAGCGTTTGTCGAGTGAAAAAATCATGCAACCAGTACTTTTGCAGACTTTACAGACCGTTCGAGCAACAAAAGTTGCACTCGAGCGGATTGCTCTGTTTTTGAAAATTTAGCTAGGTGTGTCAAACCACATTTTAGCATTATCATTGCATCCTAAGCATTTTTAAGCCCTAGTTAAGACATAATATTGAGGATAAGACTTAGAAACACACTAAGAACGAAACGTAATGAGCTAAGTATTTTTTGAGCGTGTGTTTCAGTGTGTATCCGTTATCTGCTTGTGTAGGTTACACGCCGTAGGCTATTCGATCTGTCTGCTTTTGGAGCCAACTGTGAGTAATAACTTACTAAAGCTATGTTCAATTTTATTTATTTTCTGTATGATGAAATAAGATTTGTTTTCTAAAATGTTATGTTCTGTATAACAAATGATTGTCCAATTTCTGACAAGTATTCGTGACATCCTTAACATATTTGTTAGCTGTTACCCGAAATCGGAGGTTCCATCATGGAACTTAGTATATCTGCTATCTGTTACCCGTACCGGAGGCTCCATCATGGAGCTCAGCATATCTGTTATCTGTTACTCGGATCCGAAGGTTCCTTTATAGAATTGGTTACTCATAACCACTATCTGTTCTGTATCTATTCTGTATTTGTTTGTATCTATTCTGTTAACGCTAATGGATGTACCACATATGATTAAGCATGAATCTTGATTTCCGTATATGATTTGAACAAGAATATGAATATGGATCTACTTTTGTTTCTAAATAAAAATGAATCTGCTTTCCAAATCTAATATAGGACATCATTCAATTAAACCCTTTTACTCTCTTATTATCCATTGGGCTCCCGCTCACTCTATTATTTATGTATGTAGGTGATCAGGCGCGCGACCAGGCCCAATGATGTTCACTTGGAATTCTGTTTTGTCAGCCAACCTTTGTGCCTCCCCAAGGAGATTCCGAAAAAAGTCTAGTGGTCATGTTTTGTGAACTAAGTTTAAGACCTTGTTTTCTTTTCGTGAATTTCGAACAAGTTTCTGTTTATCTGTATATTAGGTTAAGTCCCATTTTGGTTTTATCTGTATTTGTAGGTGACGTAAGACTAATGTAAATATGACGTCACATGTACGTATATAAAGTTTTAAATTTATGTTCCATGTATGTCTGCACAACTCAATGAACTATGTATGTTTTATATATTTGCATCTGCAACCCCATATTATGTGTTAATCTGTTTAGAGGCCTTTGGTAATCTAAGGATTACTGGCCGGTTACGATGCTAAACTTATAGGGGCGAGTTTGGATCGTGACATGTATACAAATCAAAACCTCTCTCTCTTTCTTCCTCCACCATTGCTTTGGAGTCCTTGGAGTTCGTGGTGTTGGTGGTATCGAAGCTACTTCCGATAAAGTCACCATATATATAGGAATAGTAGAAGACGTTGTTCAGGATGTTTGGTCGGGATGGGAACGGGTACATCATAATGGCAGAGCTGACGAAAATGATCAAAGAGGCTGATAAGCTTGGTCATCTTTCTTCGGTCTGTGCCAACGGTCTCAGATCTACTCCAATTTGCATTGCCGTGAAGAGATTGTCCTTCAACGACAAATCTTCTTGAAACATCTTATAGAGCATCAAAGATCTTTCGTTGCAAAAGAAACCGAGTGGAATAGAGCTTCGCGAACACGATCATTACCATCAAATCCACTATTTTCCATTTTTCTCGCCACTCTTGGTCCCTGTCGTTGATTTTCGGAGACTGTTGGCTCTCGTGGTTATTTCTTTCTCTCTCTCTCTCTCTACATACATATGTATAGCTTATTTGATTATGATTATTGAGGTTGTTATTGAATCATGATCTGATATTGGAGTTGTTATGGTATGTAATCTATGTTTTGTTGGATTTGTTGTTCATAAAGCAAGATTTTACAGTCGGAGGAACAAGGGAGGACATAGTTGTTCAAAATTTGGATAGATAACAAAATTTAGACACATATTCGAATAGATAAAGGGTGGTGGTGGTGCTAATAGTGGTGGTGGTAATGATGATAATGATTATTATATGTTTGTTTTATTTTTGTGTTGAATAGATAATTATGAGAAAGAGAAGAAAGATTTGAGCAGATAATAAAATATATTAAAAATTTGAACCGATAAAAATAGGTAAAAAATTTAAACAGATAATAAAATTTGGACAAATATTTGAACAGGTAAGGGAGAAAAATTTGAACATATAAGAAAAATTTTGAACAGATAGGAAAAAAAACTAGAACAGATAAGGAAAAATTTTGAACAGATAGAAAAAAATTTGAACAGATAGTCAATGAAAGTCAATAAATAAATTAAGGGGTAAAATTGAAAACAAATTGTCCTCCAAAACTAACAAAAGGACTTTTCACCAAATTATTTCACAAAAAGTGGACCTTTCACTAACAAAAAATATCCACTGTACTTAATGACTTATATCTTCCTTAAATTGGATTTTTCAACAATTTTTTCTTATAAATATTTTTTTTAATGTGCGCTATAATTATTACATTTATGCGTTGTATTTTTTTAAATATTTAAAAATTTTAAAAAAATATTTTTATTTTAAATATATAATTTTATTTTAAATATTTTATTTTTTATTTTAAATATTTTTTGTTAAATATTTTTTTTTATTTTTTAAATATTTAATTTTTTAATTTTTTTAATTTTAAAAAATTTTGGATCACCTATATATATATAAATCATAACAAATTACTTGGCCAATATTTAAAAAAATAACAAAATATTTTTTTTTGAAAAAATAAAAAGACAAAAAATATTTTTCTAAAAAAATAAAAATACAAAAATATTTTTCTAAAAAAATAAAAAAACATATATTTTCTGAAAAAAATACTTTTTCAAAAGAATAAAAATAAAAAATAATTTTAAAGAACAAAATAAAAATATTATTATTATTATTATTATTTAAATAGATTCTTGAAAAAGTTTTAAAAACAGTTTGATTATGAGTTTTAAAAAGAGTTTTGAATGAGTGTTTTGTTATGAATTTTGAAAAAAGTTTTGAAATTTTTTTATTTGAATCATGATCTCAAAATAATTCCAAATGCTACATGACTTTTTTTATTATTCCCAAGGAGAAAGACTATGATATACATTTATGTACCATATGCAGCTTATAACTATAAAAAAAAAATAAAAAATGACATAACTCTATACTTTTTTAGTTATAACTAACCAAACACAAGAACTTCATAGCTAAATATCTCAAAATAATATTATAATTAAAGAAAAAATTGATCATAATTAAAGAAAAAAATGACGTAACAAAGATGCATATGGTATATGGTGTGTATAATAGAATTCGCCGTTCCGAAAAAGCAAACACTATCAAATTTTTGAGAAATACCATGATACATATGCACCTTAGAGCATCTTTAAGGGGCTCTTTAAAAGAGACTTATTAACTATTATAACTAATTTTATGTTAGTTTACACTCTAATAGGTTAACTAGTATGATAATTATTTTAACAAAATTCTTATAGGCCAACTACATTTGAAGAGCATTGGGAAGCTTTTTAAACTAATTTTTGTGGATAAATATGTAAAATAAAGAGTAGCGTTAGAGCACATAGATGAAAAATTAATTAGGTAAAATAAAGAGAATACCACTTTTATATTTTACCTAGTAAAAAATGAAGAGTAGCATTAGAATTGCTCTTATAACTACAGAAAAATGACATAATTTTATACTTTTCAAATTATAAGTTTAAAAAAAAAAATTAACCATAATTAAAGAAAAAAATAACATAATTAAATGTGGATTTTTTTTTGGTATGCATTGATGGCATATATCAGCCGTATGTCCATTCTACCGTTTTTGTGGTTGAACAAAATTTCCTAATACCGTAATTATTAGATATTTATATATGTTTTTTTAATAAATAAAAAAATATATATAAAGAGAGCATATTTTAGAAATGGCAGTGGGTTGTCTCCGGTCCTAAATTAGATTGGACGGTATTGTTGGGCCCATGAGGGCCTATCACGGATCCCATTTTGATAATCTATGTGTAGAACTCGTCGAGTACTACATGCTTATAAAACATCACGTTGATCGGATATCAATAGCTATCTCATCGGATTTGTTTTCTGTCAACCGTTTATTTTTTCACCGTTCATTTTTTTTTATACAAAATTGATTTAATCACATAGCTATTGATGTCCGATCAACGTGATTTTTTACAGACATATAGTACTCAATGAGTTCTACATATTCAACGGTTCGAATTATCGAAATGAGACTCGTAGTGAACCCCTACAGGCCCAACAGCACCCTCCAGTTCAATCTGAATCTGGAGGGAAGCCAGGCCCTTTAGGAATAATGACCAAACAAAAGGGAGTTTGTATTTATCCATCATGAATCCTCTTTTAGTACATACTATTTAACTATTAAATTTATATGACAGTTAGTAAGTGACTCATGTGATGCACATAATTTTATTTTTTTTAAATGAAAAATTAATTTTGAGTCTTAATACTTTATCTGTAAAAAATTTTAACAATCGAAAGCTAAATACAAATAGATTTACTAATGACTGACAATTTTTTTTGTCATTGTGTGATTCTATATAAAAGGCTCATAAAAATAATTTATTTCAAAGTTATTAAAAAAAAATGTGTATTCTCAACCTGAAATCAAATTCTAATTTGTGTTAATCAAATTTATTAAAAATTATGAATTCTACTTATATCAAAATATTTTTTTCTGAAAAAAATAAAGACAATGAAAAATTCTGTAATATACAAATTATGACTTGGTTATACCTCATGGTGTATTATAATTTATATTATGATATGTTTTACAAAATTTTAATTTTAATTATTTATTTTAATAATCTTAACTTTATCGTTCTATAAAAGAGCTATTTGAATATATATATATAATAAGTTTAGTTAAATCATTTATTTATTTTGATAATTTTAGTTCTATTGTGCTATAAAAGTGTAATTATCATCTAATGATTTTATATAATATATATTAAATTATAAGATAATAAAATAAACACTCATTTTGATATTAAAAATAATAATTAAATTAGAAAGAGAATTAGTAATAAAAAACTAAAAGTGATTCTAATTATTTATTTTTATTTTTATTTTTATTTTTATTTGAAAAATAAAAATATGTAGAAATGGAACTATAAAAAATATATTTAAAATATTAAATATAAATATGTTGTGATTAGATTAAGAAGAAAAGCATAAATTAATTATGTAAAGTATTGATTTTGTTTTTCAATATTCTTTTTGAATTAATCATACAAATTGTATATAGGTATATAAAATTTAAATTAAATTATATATATCATAATAATTAAATTATAATTATATATATAGAAAATTGTATATAAGTATTTCTCAAAGGAAAATTTACCTATAAATCCCATCTTGGGGAATGGTGATTTATTTAGTCCTAAAGATTTTTTTTTTATAGAAAAATAAATCCCATTGATTTTGGAAATGTAGATTTAACATATTATTTAAAAATTAGATTTACTGTTATACCCTTATTTCTATTATATTCATTTTCTTTTTTTCTTTTGTGTTAGAAAGGTAGGTACACAATATATGGGAATCAAATTTGGGATGAATTTTTATATAAAAATCTTTTTTATTTGAAAACATTTCAAAAAAAATACAAAAATGACCTAAAATATGAGAAGGATTTTTCAAATATTTCAAAAAGAGTACAAAAATTACTTGGTAAGTTTTGGCCAAATGTATAATTTCAAACTGTAATACTCTAATGTAACATTCAAACGTAATACTCCAATGTAACACTAAAAAAAAAAAAAAATTAGTGTAATGCCCTAAGGTAACACATAAAAAAAACTCTTTACTATATTTTTTTCAAACATAACACTCCAAAAAAAATTCCTTAGTATAACGTTCTAATGTAACATACAAAAAAAATTCTTTATTGTAACACTATAATGTAACACATAAAAAAACTAATTAGTGTATTTTTCCCAAACGTAACACTCTAATATTACACTCCAAAAAAACTCTTTAGTGTAACACTCTAATGTAACACACATAAAAATTCCTTAAGTGTAAAACTCCAATATAACGCACAAAAAAATTTCTTTGTGTACTTTTCCCAAATGTAACACTCTAATATAATACTCTTAAAAAATTCCTTAGTGCAACACTCTAATGTAACACACAAAAATTCCTCAGTGTAACATTCTAATGTAACACAAAAAAAAAAACTCCTCAGCGTACTTTTTCCAAACGTAACACTTTAATATAACACTCTAAAAAAATTCCTTAACTTAACATTTTAATATAACACACAAAAAAGCTCTTTAGTGTACTTTTTTCCAAATGTAACGCTCTAATATAACCAAAAAATAAAATAAAATCTTAATGTATTTTTTTTTTAAATGTAACACTCCAATGTAACACTAAAAAAAAAGAATGTGAGATTCTTCAAACAATTTCAAAAGGAGTACAAATATTCCTTAGTAAGTTTTGGATAAATGTATAATTTTAAATTGTAAGAGTTACGTTTGGAAAAAGTACACTAAAGAGTTTTTTTTAGTGTTTTTGTGTGTTACATTGGAATATGTTACCTTGGAGTGTTATATTTAGGACTACACTGATTGGAATGTTATGTTTGGAAAAAGTACATTAAGAAATTTTTCTTTTTTTTTTGGGTGTTACATTGGAGCGTTACGCTTGGAAAAAGTACACCGAAGAGTTATGTTTGAGTGTTGCGTTATTACATTTGGAAAAGTACACCAAGAAATTTTTTAGTGTGTTATATTGAAGTGTTACGTTATTGGAGTGTTACATTAGAGTGTTAGGTTTTTGTTCATAATGTGGGATTGGTTCTAGAATGAGAGAAGATCCAAAACTTCTATAGTGCAAATTACCCAAATGTGTAATTTTACATTTTGAGAAACTCACTTTTATCCCTAAAAAATTAAATTCAAACATGAAAGTGACTACCATTTTATGTAATTTGCACTTTAATGGGACCTTTGAGTTCATATGAAAAAAGAGAGGACTAAATAGTTCATAAGATTACATTTTGGGATTTATTGGTGCTTCACCCATTTCTCAAATAGAGTTTATATAAAATTGGTTATTATAATTAAAATTGAATTTGTATAGAACTTTATATGTACGTGGAAAAGGCATGCGGATGTGGCTTTTTAGAAGAAAAAAAAGAAAAAGAAAAAAGTTTTTAGAATGTGCCACCTAAGCGAAGGAAAAACACTACTTTTAATAATATATATATGATAATATCTTCAAATAAATTAAGAACAATATGGGCTTTGTTTGGCTATCTCAATTGGGATTAAAAAAACACAAAAGACAAAATAAACTAAATAAGTTAATAAGATAAAATGTCACATCCAAATAATAATAATTTCATTTTTTTCTCGCACAAAATTAAAAAAAAAGTCAAAAAAATTCTCAAATGAACTTTTTAGTCCCAAGCTAAAAAAGTTCAAACTGCAAAAAGCCAACTAAAAAGGTTTTTGCCAAACGACAACATGGTGTATATGTATTCGTTAAGTAATTCACATATGTAAATACAAATGTCTTTTTACACACCATTACCTATACACTATATCTTTTGGAACAAATCTCTCTTCCAACATTATTCATCATCACCATTATAATTTAATACACTACACTCATCATCTTCGCCATTACAATCTTCGCCATTATTTTTCAAACTCAAAACATTATTACTTCTGAAGATTTGGGGCTTTAAGAACATTGAGGTCATTGATTTTGAAGATTTGCATACTATTGATGACACTCATATTGTTGATTTGAAACAATACAGCAATGAAAATGTTAGTTTACTTTTTTATTTATCTCGTTCGTATAGATGATGGCTTGTTCGTTCGTCACATATTTGAACAATCAGAGTTAAACATTTATGAAATGTTCAATTATTTATATTTGAACAAAATTATTTTCTTCAAATTATTAAGGTTAATCAAATAGTAAATGTTCACATAAAAAATTGAACATTTTGATTGTGGTGTGTACCAGTTTATTAGTTTAGGGTTAAAAAAGAAAAGTTATAGTGTGAACTAATAGTCTAATAATTATTATGTATGTGTATTGTAATGCCCCAAAATAAATAGACATTCCACACCGATATAACATTATTAAACATGTGGAAACTCACTATTAACATGCATTTATCCAACTCATCAATCTACAATAGGAATTATGGAACGTGATTAACATGAAATAAAGATCTTATCTAAACAAGTTAATGCCTTACAGGCTACAAAATTTCAAGGCTTTGATCGGTTACAAGAAATGAGTTACAACTCAATACAAAGGAGTCCGTAACTTAAATTACAACAAAATAAACAAAGAAAACAATAAATATGAGCCTCAAGCTCCAAGATCCTCCCAAGTCATCGCCTTGGCGGAGGCACACCAATTCACCTAAAAATGGTTTCCCTCGTAGAGTGAGCATAAAGCCCAATAGAAATAAACTTAATGACATGTATGATACTTAACAACGCCATATGGTCTATGCATATGAAATGACATGGTAAAACACGTATTTTTCTCTTTGAAATAATGCAATGCGAGATTTCTAAAACATCTTTCCTAGTATTCTTTCAAAACAATCAAGTGGTAAATATAATGAATAAATCTTCAAGGTTAGTGTTCATAATAGAAAGCTATACAAGCTATCTATGCCATTTTACCAGGATTATCTGAATGGAATGGCACCTACCGCGTGGGTTTTAGGTCTTATATCATGGACATACAGGCCAAATTGATTTTGCTTTAATAGCCCCTTACAGCTTTACCACTTTATTTATCCTTCCCATAATACAATACATGCATTTCAAAACAATAATACATTTTCAAAACATGAAATCTCCAATTACAAACCCATGATATGCTTAATGCGATATATGATTTGTAAATCATTTCCATTTCTTAGTCCACATGCAATTTCTATAACAATCAATACAACTCTCCACCGATTTCCAAAACAATTATCTCTAATGCCATTATTAAATGAATAATAATAATATTCAAAATCATAACAAAACCAAAATCCCAACGATTTATATAAAATCTCCTAATTCCCAAAAACACATTCACACTCCTTACGAGCCTTATGAATCTCAACCAAAAATATACAATTTTCCCAAAACCGTTCACATTGTTTTCCATCAAAACCACTATTTCAAAATAGTAACAATACGCAGCATTTTCCAATGGTTCAAAAACATTTCTCAAATGAACCCATTTCTATCGAAATCTCACAAAAATTCCAATGTATTTCCCTTCCATAAAATGTCCAATATCCTAGTTTTTCACAAACTTTTAGGGACCTTCAAAACACAATTTTCTACAAAATCTCCTTATAGAACTACTAGCTTACAAATTTTAAACCACAACCGAAAACAAAGCTTTCCCCCCTCCCCCCCCCCCCCAAATTGATGCATTTAAACAATAAAACCAAAACCTAACTTTTCACAACCTTAAACTATCAAAAATAGCATATAAAAAAGCTAAGAAGCATGCATATCAATAAGAAAATCCCTACCTTAACTCCATAAGAGCAAAAAGACCAAAAACCCAAAAATTCAACGATCGATGAAAACACGAACTTTTTAGCTTAAAACGAAGCCCTCAACTTCCTTTATACTAAAGTCTAAGGTAGTAAGGGTGAGAGATAATTTAAAATAGATGAAATCAAGGTTTAAAGCTCAAAAATGGCGTAACATGAGAAATAAAAAAGAGAAGATGGGATCAAAAACAGATATTTGTAGCTTTCCTGGGTATTTATAGAATGAACACATTGTGGGTGCGAACTCATGACCGTGGTCGTGACCTGCCTAGGTGGCACAGTCGCTGGCGTGAACACCCTAACCGCGGGCGTGTAGACAACCCATTTTTTGACCGCCCGTAAGACTTGGGCACCTCAGGTTGATCACTCGATGATGAATTAGTACGCTGTGCAAACGTCAATTTCTTCAGCGAGGAGCCTCAGTTTTCAGAGCTGAAAAACCTTGCACCCCCTTTAAGCCAAAACCTAATTTTTCCACACTTGACCACCTAAAGGCCTCCGAGCCAACAGGTGGCCGGCTAGCCAAAAATTGGTGGCCGGTCGGCCGTCCCTTACCTAGCCGGTCGGCTATGTTTCCCGGCAGAACATATAGTTGTTGCCAGCTGTCCTTCCATGTGTATGCACTACACCAGCTGGCTCAATACAGATATTTCCAAGATAGCAACCATTTTTTCTATACATACTTTACCATACCTTATGTTTTTAGGTTGGAAAAAATTACCAAAGCTCAAATTCTTGCAAATCAATTACTCTCTCTCTCTCTCTCTCTCTCTCTCTCTTGCAACACACATACACTACACCAACAACCAAATATTTGAGGCTCCTTGCTGAGGTTTTTGAGCTAAAATTTCAGCTCAAGGGTGATCACTTGTGGGTTTGTGAATCAAAGAGTAGCCTCTCTTCAAGAGGTATAACTCTTGCCTTCTTTACACTACTTCTTCTCTCTCTTTTCTTGTTGTTTTTGTATTGTTTTTAAACTATTTTTATGGGCTGAAACTTGTGACTTCAAGCTACCAAAGGTGGAGGGGTTAACTACCCTTCTTTGAACCTTGTTCTCTAAGCTTTTGTCCTTATCTTTCCCACTTCTTTCTCAACTTTTCGCCATTGATTTTCAAAGTTTTAAAAGGCTAAAATATGTGGTTTTGAGGTCCAAAAAGTGGAGGGGTTAGCCACCCCTCCTTAGGCTTGCTTACTAGCTTTAATTCCCTCTCATTTTTGCTTTCTTTTTTTTTGTGTGTGGCTTTTTCAAGGTATTGCCAACATTGTTTTTGTGTGTTTTAGGACTGTTTTAGTGTGTTTATTTCATTTATGTTTCGTATAGTATGCTTGTAGTGTTGTAGTCCTTATAGGTTTGGTGGTTTAGGCCTTAGACACCAACTTATTTGAGTTGATAGTTTTTATTTTTTATTTAATTTTATTTTATTTCATGGCTTTCATATACATGTATTCACTCTTGCAATAACCATCTCTGCACCTTCCCTCCTTTCTTGGCTTTATTTGTTTGAGAGTCGTTTCAAACGAGTGTTGTTTAAGGCATGCAAAAGAGACCTTCCATGCTTAATGGTTTAATCTCTTCGGAAGTTTATTACCAAGGTATTACATCTCTCTCATGCCAAGAATAACTTCTTGTTTGACACTTCTTTTCATTAGTGGACATACTCTCATTTTTGGACTAAAATGATTAAAGAATGGAAAGGTAATTAAAAAGGGCTAATAAAATTGGACTAAAATGGTAACAAAAGTAATAAAATTGGTTTGGGTTCAATCAGACGTTAATTGAACCTATAGCGTCTCGAGTCATTACATACTCATCGGTGATGTTAATAATTTGAGAACTGATGTCTACCACTTCCCTAGAGAGGTAACTCCATGATAGGGAGGAGGTTTTGTTGGTACGTATTTCCATTTATTGAGACTTTGTCCCATCGATTCATAGATCATCATGCAACGAGTTTACGTCAATTGATGGTTTAAGAATCGAGTTTACCCCTCCCTTGATCTGTTTCATGATAGGGAGAGGCAGAAATGACAAACATCCCCTGAAAACACTCTATTTGTACTTTGTTTCCTTTCTATTGCAGTAAGGTAGACCCCCAAAATAATGGCCGGCCGGTCACCTATCCATCCGGCTAACCACTTTATTTTATGCAGATAGTACCATTTTTATGGCAGAACAGAGCAAAGGCTAGGGCTAAAACAAATTATTTTTCTGACTATAAAACAGAACAGTTCTGGCAGCAAAACAGAGGTGTTTTCGGGTGGATATTCCCCGATCATGCATACTCGCTTCTCTACTTCCCATGGTTCATGAAATTAATGCTAATTAGTAGATTTATTTGAAACTTGTAATAGCTAGTTCATTAATTGTTAAATTCCTTTGAATTTGTAATAGCTAGTTAAATAGTTAAGTAATTCGGTGTTGTAATAATTAGCTAAATTAGGACATTCATTCGGACCCTCTTGTATGAGGGCAAACTTGTAATATTGTGTATGTCTTCCAATCCTCATTGCTTTCTCCCTTTTATTTACCTGCTTATAATGTTAGCATCATGTTTTACATTTTCATGTCATTGCCATGACTCGTATTTGTTCGTTTCACATGCATAAGGGTTTGGCTCATCATACTAATCAAATGTCAATTTCAAATTTCTTGCCTGAATACATGCACTATCATATGCCTTGAAATTGATCCATATGTCATGTTAGAAAGCCGAGTCCGATAGTTGCATGTTGTATGTGTTGTATTAGTCATGTTGCATTGCTTAGGATCATGCATTTTTTTCTACTTATTTTTGTTTTCTTTGGCTTGCCTTGGAGTACTAGGTGAGCGGTTTTGCTTTAGCATATTACATATATATTGGTGTTGCTATATCAAGCATGTTTACCATGAGGCTAAATACTTAGGTGATATATCTCTTGAATGCCTGTGGATGGAGGTTTTTTGCTTAAGTTGGGATGATTTGATTAAATGTAAATGTGAGCTTACTTTTTCAAGTAGCACATAAAACTCTTTTCAAAACAAACATAAGATCAAAGCTTTCCAAAATGAGCGAATTAGTCTATACTCATGTGTATCACATAGTAACGATAGCATAAATAATCAAAACAAGAGCATATAATGTAAATAAAAATCACATCATGATTAGTAAAGGCCGAGCTTCGATCGGGTGAGTGGGGTGCTTAATTCATGACCTTCCCCTCTTATACCTAAGTTTCTGAGACGAGACACTTTGGTGATGACGGATGAGTGGCCTTTGGCACGAGTCATGGGTTTCCTAAATTTTCCAAAAATATTTAGGTGGCGACTCTGAAATCTGGTAATGCAATCCACTTTTGGCATCTTTGATGATAAATGGATTTTCCAAAATGATTTGCCGAATTTGGACTCATTTGTGTTTATTTGTTTCACATTGCACTCATGAAACTAGATTTAAAACCATGGGAGTTCGAACTGTAGGGCTATCGTATTCGAGGAGACTAAACCCCTCCGAGGAGCACGAAAAGCAAGCTACAGTTTCTGGCGACTCTGCTGGGGACTTAGAGAACTTGACTTGAACTTCATGATGTGAAATTTTATCTACATACATATGTTCTTTACATTGCATTTGCATTCTTACTTTAAGTCATTGTGTTTTCCATCTGATATTCCTGGACGACTTGCCGGAGGCTTGCCTAAAAAGCTTGCCAAAGGGCTGGCCGATCGTGGGCTCTGCCATGTTGGAAACACAACCCTTGGATCTGGATTATCGCTGTACTGCTTAATCCTCCTTTCACTTCTTGGTGTTAGGTGTGAGAGGTATATTAGGTAATCTTGCTGAGGTACCCTTTCGACCATTCAGCTTAGCTGCATATAGTAAAGCCATAGTGACTGTTCCACTTAGGACATGATGCTCACCTTTATACAAGATGTTGTGAAATTACTTGTTTGAAGTAGTAAAACCCTAGATTATGTCAAAATCTAGGACAAGGTAACCCCCTTCATAGGGGTGTTTTGGCTCTCTTTTACCTGGTATGTGCTTTATAGTGAAACTGTACAAGAATGTTCATATCAGTGGTACAAGTTGATATCAGTTTTGGGGGCAGAGTTCAGTGGGAAATATAGTGCTTCAGTTATGATTATGACTGTTGCAAATTGGACCGAAGTACTATTCGATTGTTGATTGTTGTTTTTCTTTTCTTTTGCTAGGTAGCTTGCAAAAATAGCTTCAGACAGACCTGATATCTCCCAAGTTTTGTGGACTCGCTCTGGCAGACTTTACAAAATTTAAGATCTAGTTAATGGTCTACCAGCGTTAGTCTCTCTCCCACCAGTTACTTGGAGAAGAAGAAACAAGCAGTCCTCATTACCAGCATAGATCACTCAGCAGTCACCTGTCCATTCTCACCCATTCAGCTCACCAATAGCTAACTCTTAATGACCTGTCATGACAAAACGTCCAGAAGAGGTTGCTACTATAATGACAACTTTTCAAAGAACCATGGATACCTTGAATCACAAAATTACTGCTCAAGATAAAACCATTCTTGAAATGCGATGCTCATCTTGGGCATCGGCATCTATTGTACACCCGGTCCCGGTTGCCCAGCTCAATCCTACTCTACCTCCACCAGTTGAAAATCCACAAATCTTGGATCCCCAAGAGATAGCAACACAACCTCAAGCTTTCAGGCCTCTGGCATAACCCCACATGGGACTCTTTCCCTTCGACATCAACGATATTGATCCGAATCTAATAAAAATCGCCAGGTTAGAGAAGGTGCTCAAGAAATCTCAAGGCTTCAATTCCATCCCGGATATTGAAGACGGTTATACCAAGGCTTCTGTCAGGTTACCGAAAAAGTTCAAAATGCCTCACATCGATAGATTTGATGGTAGTGGGGATCCTATTGTTCATGTTCGCCTGTTATCAGATATTCTGAGACCAATAGGCCTGACTCGGGCTTAGAAACTGTCATTGTTCAGAAGAACTCTATCGGACGTGGCAGCTATCTGGTATGCCAAATTGGAGGATTCTACTAAACGGAATTGGGAAGAACTGTCTGAGGGACTTGTTAACCAATACTCATACAAAACTCAGATAAAAGTAACAATCAGCAAGCTGGAGGCGACCACTCAGAATCCCAAGGAACCCTCCTTCATTGATTTTGTCGAAAGATGGAGGGCGAAGGCAGCCAGAATAACGAACAGGCCCTCAGAAAGGGAACAAGTCCGGTTGGTAGTTCAGAATCTCGAACCGGACATGTTACAAAGAATGATAGTAGCACCACTGTCTATATTTGCTGCCTTACATGAGTTGGGGGTTCAAATTGAAAGCGCATTTAAGAAAGGCATCATTCAGAGAACTAGTGAGCCAGCAAAAAGGCCGTTCACCCTTAGGCCCCTCGACCCTCGACCTCTACCTAACCGACTCCCACTTAGACATGATCCCACCCAATACTGCATTTTCCATCAACAGCACGGTCACCCCACCGATCATTGCTATCATATACGTCATGAGATCCAGGATCTCATTGACAATAAAATCATAGCCCCACCCGCCAAACCAAATGTGACCACCAACTCACTTCCCACTCATAACCAAGTCTCACCACCCAGAAACATCAACCTTATCCATACACTACCGCCCACCTTTAACCCCAACGCATATATTTAGCCATTCCATCTACCTAAGCCTGAGGTGATTATTCCAGAAAGCACGGATATGTGCATGATGGATATAACACCCAAAACCCAATCAGGGCTGATGGTGGCAGAAACGGAAGAAAAAAGGAATGCACCGAAGAAGGGGTTGTCTGACACCCAAGTTATAGAGAAGGGAGCCTCACTCACAGAAGAGTATGACCCCAGCCAGTACATTGTGGCTATTGACCAGCCAAAGCCTGTGATCTTACTACCATATTCATTCAGCATCAATGCCATTGGGAAAGATGAGCTAGGGAAAAATGTAAGTAATTTGCCTGAACAAGGCCTTAATGACCTGGCAGGATTAGAAGAAGACTTGGCAGAATTAGAGGAAGATCTGGACAACCTTTACTTCTTTGAAGAAGAGGATGTGGGCAGCGTGCAAAATGGGTGGTAAGATCCAAGCCAGCCTGAATCCAGCAACGGGTGGTTGAGTGAAGAGGAATCAGATATGGAGGAGCAGGCAAAGGAGATTATGAGAGGAGAGGAAGTGGGTTGCAATAGCAAGGTTAAGGTTGTGCTTATGATTGAGGCCATGCTTATGACTGAGAAGGAACAAGAGTTGGAGTAGTTCCAATGAGAAAGAATAGAGGAAATCTAGAGGAAGATAGCCTGGGAGCAGGGAAAAGGGAAGAGAAAAGAAGAGGCTAAGTTAACAACAGATAATGTCCAAACCTCGGGAAAGCCCGAATGGGAATCTAGTGACAAGGGAAAGATGCTAAAAAAACTAAGACAGTATCAGAAGGCAGAGATTGAATCAGCTACAGAAGAGAAGTAGTATGTCGATGAAGAGAGTGATGTGAATATAATCTGGGTGGAGCCCGATAATGACCTGGCAATGGCTACAGTGGAATAGTAGGAAGACAATGATCTGAACCATGCATATATTGATGAAGGGTGGAAAGAAGATACCCCTAAAGATACATGGTACGCAGAGGAGATTAACTACATGACCCGAAGCGGTTGGTATTTCAAACCCTCGACTCTAGATCAGTCAGAATCCTTCGGGAAAGAGGTTGAGAAATCAAAGGAGAAAGACATTAAAGAAGACCTGGTCTTCAAGCCACTTAGAAAGATCCAGGCGAATATATCAATTAGGAGGCTGCTGATGGCTTCCGGGAGCACAAGCATTGAACAGAACTAAGCTGCCTATCGACACCACCACTAACCAGCTGGTGTCATTGGTTATGTCAGGGAATGTTTGTCCGGTGTTATCTTTTACGGACAAAGAGTTGCCACCTGAGGGTGCTAATCACAACTGACCCCTGTATGTGACTCTAAAGAGCCAGAAGAAGTGGATCCTGGTGGTACTAGTAGACACCGGCTCGGCAATTAATGTGTGTTCGGCAAGAACCGCCTACACTATAAGTTTGAAGCCAGCTGACTTCACGCCTACAACCCAAGCTGTTCGAGCCTATGACAATAACAACCGAGATGTCATAGGGACTTTCAAGAACCAAATACTGATTGGCCCATTCGAGCATGACGTTGAATTCCATGTTATGGACGTGCCAGCAACCTTCATTTTGCTCTTGGGAAGGCTTTGGTTGCACCAGATGAGGGCAGTTTCATCAACGGTTCACCAACTGGTGAAATATACATTTAAGGGTAGGATTGCTACTATTTATGTCAATTCTTTGATCCACCCTCCCTCAGGAACCACCACGCCCTTGTTGGAAATAATGCATGTGGAAGAGGATGTGTTCTTTTTCGAATTCTCCTTAGCAGAGGCCCGGCTGGTACAATCTATCATGACAGAAGATGACGGGACCTATGTGAGTGCCCAATCCATCTATATGATGAATAAGTCAGGACACATTTCCAGATTGGGACTGGGAAGAATTCTGTCACGACCTAAACCCGCCCCTGTAGGTTTAGCACCGTAACCGGCTAGTAATCCGTGGATTATCAAAGGCCTCTGTACAGATTAGCAAATAATAAGGGGCTGCGGAAGCAATAATACGAAATAGACAAGGTCCAATGAGCTGTGATAACGTACATGGGACAGAATATTTTAAAACTTAATTATATATATATAAGCATGCTAGTCAAGGACACCAATATTTACAAAATATTTATAAAAGTGAACTTCCCAAGATCTGACTTTACAACAATTACAAAGACTAGCATGAAAACAAAAACGTCCATGGCATTAGACTTCGATCGGAACCTTCTCGGGAGGCACAACGGTTGGCTGACAAAAACAGTACAGAAGGCCGTCAACTCTGGCCCTGGTCATGTGCCGGCTCACCTACATACATAATATAAACTGTGAGCGAAAGCCCAGTGAATAATAACAGAGTAAAGGGGTTATATGAATGATGTCCATCACAAGTTAGAATCCAGTATTTACATCAGAACACAATCAGATTTCAAAACAGAATAGCTTCAGATAAATACTCATGTTCATATTCAGATTTTGCATAAGTTCATACGTGGTACACCCATTAGCTATCAGATCAGATTGGTCCAGAGACCCACATACATAGTTGGTACCAACGACCATAAAGGTCCATATCTTGCGCGCAAGTAGCCACGGTATTGTTACCCCCAAGCAGGGCCACGTGCAGATTGGCCGCGGTATTGTTACCCCCGGGCGAGGGCCACATGCAGATTGGTCGCGGTATTGTTACCCCCGGGCGAGGGCCACGTGAACTAAGGGTGCCACAAATACCTTTCAGAAAATTGGACATTCATTCATCATTCATAAGATAGCATTTCAGAAAACAAATTATACCGTACCAGTCAGAAAATATATAGGTTAAACATAACTTTACAAAGTTATTACTCACAGTGGGCTTGGAGACAGACAGACAGAGCAGATCGATCAGACAGGACGTGGCACGTGACCTACACGACACATAACAGATGCACACTTAAAACACATGTTCTAATTGTACAAAATTTATTTCGTTGGCTCTTAGCGTATTTCTAATCTCTTATCCTCATTAGAGAGTCTTAAACATGGCCTATGAATGCCTAGGATGGAATGAGAATACAAAGATGCACTTAGAAACACTTTTCAAAGTTTTGCTGAAACAGGGGTCCCGCTCAAGCGTGGATTACTACGCTCGAGCGGACATGCAGACAAAAGGTATCCGCTCGAGCGTGGATTACTCCGCTCGAGTGTACTGCAAGCTACAGTAAAAGTACTGGATACATGAAATTCACGCTCGATGGGTGCTTGATACCCGCTCGAGCGTGAGACACAAGTCCTCGCTCGAGCGTACATTACCCCGCTCGAGCGGACTGCAAACATGTGAAAAGTACTGGATACACAAAATTCCCGCTCGAGCGTCACTTTCCCTCGCTCAAGCGGACTTCATGAATTCAGCGTGTACGCTCGAGCGTGGAGTTCCCCGCTCGAGCGTGAGTCCAAAATCTGGAATTTCCAGATTTGAACCTCAAGCTCAAAACTCAACTTCAAAGCATCAAATTCGATTCTTTTGGGCTAATTTTCTGGAAAACTCTTGTAAACTTATAGTATGACATGTTTTGAAGATCAATTTGTAAAATCAAAGCCCAAGGGTGAGTCAATTGAACACAATTTCAAATAAAATTTCAAGAACAAAACTTAAATGTATCATGCAAGAATCTCCTTGAAACCAAACCCTCCAAAACATAATCAAACTTGATAATTTGATGGAAAACAAGTTGAATGACCACAATGTGAGTGAAATTAACACATGCATGGAAGAAATCTTAGAATTCAAACTCAACACATGGAAATTTATGCATGCATGCATGAATTACTACTCAATTCAACACCTTAACCCAATTCCTAGCTTTAGACACTAATTAACCATGAACCATGCAAGAATTAGTCTTAAGTTTACAATCGAAAAGGAAATCTCCTACCTTAAACCTTGAATTCCAAGTCAAGGGGCTCAAATTATGCAATTCTTCTACAATTCTTCAAGTTCCAAGCCAAAACTTTTGTTGACCTCAAATTTCTCCTCTCTCACTCTCCTACGTTTTGTCTTGGTCCCAAAAATGGCTGAGGAAATGAATCAAAAGCTCCTAATCAAGATTGAACAAAGTGGCCCACTAAGGGGCAAAAATGTAATTACTAGCATTCACTAAATCTATGTTTAATCTAGCATTATTTAATCGAGTTTAATTGCTCCGAACCGAATTTTAATTAAACCTACCATAAAATTCTATAAATCCTAACTAACACGTAACACAAATCAATTTCGGAATCGGGCGCCGATAAGGCTTTCAATTCGCAGTTTAAAGTCAAAGACATGAACAGATTATTATGTCGCAAACAGATAGAAACACATAAATAATGCAATTCAAATGCAAATTAATTCCAGATTCCTTCTAAATTACTGTTAGGCATAATTAATCATGATTTAGCATTAATCGAAGGTCGGGGTTATTACAAAGTGGTAGACAATGAGGTACTATTGCCAGAGAATTGAGTCATAACCCCCATACTTTTGGGCTGGGATATAAGCCAACTACAGAAGACAGGAAGAGAAAGGGGAATGAATTGACAGAGAGAGTTAAAACAAAGAGGGCCAGGAGTCAACATGAACTGGCCCATAAGCCAATATGGGGAACCCTGAACGGACGCTTTGTCTGCCAAGGAGAGGAATTCCTTTTTTGTGGATTTCCAGAACCATGGGTCGAACGGGAAACCCAGATAAGGTACTTGGGATTTGAGATCTTCTTTGATCACCAGTTGCCGGACAATGAAGAAGAAGAAGAGCATATTGACCTGAGTGGCGGTATAGGGCAACACAAAAATACTAGCTCAGATAGCATTGAAGAGGAGTTGTTAGAGATGGTACTGGCTGACCTACTATTGGATTCCAACACTGGGGGCTGAGCTTGTAAACGTGGAGGATATTGTTATTATCTTTATGATCGGGGATAAACCAGCTGCAGATTATTCCAGTCTCATCATGAACGCAGCCAAGGCTCCACGCCTAGTTTGGCAGTTTGAGAAGGGCATTATTATCAGTTCTAAACCGGATAATGAGTTTGAATCTGATTCCACCGAGTTTATTGAGTCAGGATCAGATTCAAGTCCTTCTGAGCAGTTTGAGTCTGGTATTTCTGGGGGTGATAACCTGGATGCCAAAGTCTTGTCAAAGTCTTCTTTTAGTTTTTCTTTTGAGTCGACTGTAACAGAGGACTCGGACTTTACTAATGGGAATGCAGTAGATTTCACTTACTTCTCTATGCCTTTAGTTTGTTGCACTAATCTTGATTTTCAAAATTTTGACTTAAACGAAGAGAAAGAAATTCCTCAGGCTTTGAAAAATTTGGTGGACCAAGAGGAGGAGAGGCATGTTAAGCCTTGTACAGACAAAATCATTGCAATTAACGTGGGTACTATGGAAGATCCCCGCTTGGTCCAGATCGGGTCTATGTTGTCTTCGGAGGAACGCGAGTGTTTAATCGCTTTATTAAAAGATTTCAAAGATGTTTTCGCATGGTCCTACGAAGACATGCTTGGAATCGATCATGAGATTGTACAATACTGGATCCCTCTTGACCCTGAGGCTCGAACAGTTAAACAAAAACTTCGCAGAGTCTGTCTGGACTGGGCATTGAAGATTAAAGAGGAGGTCACCAAACAGATTAATGCAGGCTTCTTGATGGTGTCTGAGTACTCGACTTGGCTGGCTAATATTGTTCTGGTTCCAAAGTAAAATGGCAGAATCAGAGTCTGCGTCGACTTCTGGGATCTGAACAAAGCTAGTTTGAAAGGTGACTTTCTATTGCTGCACATCGATGAACTGATAGACTTCACCACAGGCCACACGTTACTTTTGTTCATGGATGGGTTTTCCGAGTATAATCAGATTTTGATGGCATTGGAGGACAGAGAGAAGACTGGTTTCACCACGTCGTGGGCTACTTACTGCTACAGAGTCATGCCTTTTGGGTTGAAAAATGTTGGGGCTACATATCAGAGGGCTACGACCACAATCTTGAACAACATGATCCATAAAGAAGTTGAGGTGTATGTAGACGACATGATTGTCAAGTCCAAAGAGGGAGAGGGCCACTACATCACATTGGAAAAATTCTTTGAACGAATCAGGAAGTATAGATTGAGGTTGAACCCACAGAAATGCACCTTTGGTATGTCTGCAGGAAAAATACTAGGATTTCTGAGGGAATCGAAGTAGATCCTTCCAAAATTAAGGCCATCATAGAAATGCCACCACCAAGGACTGAAAAGGAGGTGCGCGGTTTTCTGGGTAAAGTGCTATTCGTAAGACGATTTATCTCAAAATTAACCTTGACTTATGAACCACTGTTTGGTCTTTTGAAGAAAAGGAGGAAGTTCCAATAAGATAAGCGATGTTAGTTCGCCTTCGAATAAGTCAAGCAGTACTTGCAGAATCCATCTGTATTATAGCCGCTAGAGCCGAGGAAGCCACTAATCTTGTATTTTTTGGTAATAGATTCGACTATAGGGTGCATGCTAGCTCAAGTATAAGAAGCTAAAGTAGAGAAGGCCATCTACTACCTAAACAAGAAGATACTAGATTACGAGACCCGCTATACTCCCCTCGAGAAAGCTTGTCTAGCTTTGGTATGAGCTACCAGGAAGTTGAGGCACTACTTGTTAGCTCACTCTGTAATTCTGGTTTCGAGATTAGATCCCATCAAATATCTCTTTGAGAAACCAGCACTTACGAGTAGGCTAGCTCATTGGTTGCTCATTCTCTCCGAGTTTGACCTTAAGTATGTCACGCGCAAATCAGTCAAAGGGAGAGTGGTAGTAGAATTTTTGGTAGACCACCCAGTAGAAAGAGATGAAGCAGTAGAGTACTTATTCCCAGATGAAGACATTCTGCAGGTAGGAGAGGAAACATGGACAATGTACTTTAACGGAGCATCTAATCAATATGGTTATGGGATAGGTGTGCTACTGATAGCACCCGATGATTCCTATATATCCCTAGCATTCAAACTCCAGTTTAAAGTGTCTAATAATGAAGCAGAATACGAGGCGTGCATCACTGGATTAGAAGTTGCCCTAGAACAAGGGGCAATAAGGTTGGACGTTATCAGAGATTCGAACTTGGTTGTTTCTTAAGCCAACGGAGACTGGAAGGTCAAAGAAGAGAACATGAAGATTTTTCATCAGACCCTGGATATTCTAATTCTGAGGTTTGAAAAGTGGACGTTTACACATTTGCTAAAGGAGAATAACTAGTTCGCTGATGTATTAGCAACTCTATCTTCCATGGTAAATATTCTGCTTAGAGTTAAGATGCATCCGATTATTATTGAACAGAAGTATACGCTTGCTTATGAGACCATTGCCGTGATAGATGAGGTTCAAGACAAAAACCCCTAGTATTACAACATTTGGAATTTTCTGGAGAAAGATATGTATCCACCAGGGCAAATACTAAAAATAAACGAGGAATACGGCGTCTGGCTATCCAATTTATCATCTGTGGAGACAAGCTATACAAGAGAGGTCATTTGGGAATGCACAAGCTCTACGTTGAAGAAGAGGAGTCGAAGCATCTCATGAAGGCCATCTATGAAGGAGAATGCGGGGCACACATAAATGGTGTGATGCTGGCTGGGAAGATCCTCAGGCAAGGCTATTATTGGTCAACTATGGAGGAGGATTGTATCAACTTTGTTCGGTGATACCACAAATGTCAAATCCATGCTAATCGCATGAACATACCGCCGTTAAAGCTTTACAACATGACTTCGCCATGGCCTTTCTTAGTCTGGGAAATTAATGTCATCGGGGCAATCTCGCCAAAGGGCTCAAATGGACATGAGTACATTTGGTGGCGATCGACTATTTTACAAGTGGGTGGAAGCTCAGTCTTACTCTGTGTTAAAGGCATCACATATGGCCAAGTTCATCAAAAACAACATCATCTGCAGGTACGGAGTGCCCAATGAGACCATCTTAGACAACGGCTCATACTTCAAGAAAGAGGTGGTGGATTTGCTTGAAAAATACAACATGGCTTTTCATAAGTCATCAACATATATACCACAGACCAACAGAGCTGTTCAAGCTGCTAATAAGAATGTCAAGAACATCCTGCAAAAGATGGTGGAAACTTACAAAGACTAGCCAGATAAACTGCCATTTGCTCTCTGGGGCTACAGAACGTCAATTCAAACATCTACAGAGGCAACCCCCCTATTCTCTAGTGTATGGGATGGAAGCTATTTTGCTGATTGAGATTAAAGTATTGTTGCTGCGAATTATGGCTGAGTGCCAGATAGCAGATGTGGATTGGTAACATAGCAGGTTCGAAGAATTGATGTTATTTGACGAAAGAAGGTTAAATGCATTATATCACATCCAAGGATATCAACACAGAATTGCTAGGGCCTTCAACAAGAAGGTCAAGTCCATAAACCTCAAAGAAGGAGACATGGTGCTGAAGGACAACCAAACTCCTATCCATGACCCTAGGGGCAAGTTCAGACCCAATTGGACAGGTCCTTACATCATCAAATCTATCTTTTTAGGAGGAGTGATTATTCTCATTGATTTAGATGGCTTGGAGTTCTCGCAACCAATCAACATGGACAAATTGAAGAAATACTATCCCTAAGAGGCTCACTAGGCTGAAAACCCGAAAGGACGACCTGGGAAAAAGTTAGAGCATGAAAAATTAGAACCAAAGAAAAACAGAGCTCGCAAGGTCGAAACCTTGAAAGGGCAGCTTTGGCAAAATTTAGAGTGCAAAAGGTGAGAGTTAATACTCAAGTGAACCCAAACCGAACTACGTAAGGCCTAATTCCCATCTTTGGGATACGCAGGAAACTTCAACCTGAAGTTCAACAGTAACAATCTCCAGCTCAACTGTCCTGTCCATTTGTTTGATAGGTCTATCTTTTTTCATTGTCTATTAGCTTGGTTGTGTTACCTCCGTTTTGGCAGAAGGGCCAGTGGTAAGATAGAACAGTGATAGGAAATGCAATTATGAGTAGTTATGATCTTCTAATTTGGGGTTGTACATCTTAAGGACTGATTCCGTGGGTGTCAAGTAGTGATCAATTTCGAAAGTTGTTTTGAAAAGTTTTAATAAGTTGATTTTCTCAAAATTTTACCTTTTACAACATAGACCATCCTTTAGACCAAAAAGGAAAATTTTCAGTGCTCACAACTTTAATTCCATTGATTTTAACACAAGTACATTCTCCAGCTCTCTAGTTAAATCAAAGTTACTTTTACATCATAAAACTTGAAAAGAAAAGTCAAAGCAATAAACTAGGGGCACAGATAAGTCAGGTGTTAGTCCTGTGTCTCCTGCTCGGGCTCGCGAAAGTCTCTGCAGCCAAGGTTGGCCCAACCTGTGCCTCATCCTCGAGCCGAGCCGAGCCAAGCCAAGCCAAGCACTTACTAGAAAGGATGTAACTGAAGCTAGGGGCAGGGGCCAGAAGTTCTCTCCTCCTCCAAGGGCCAAGTACGAAGCACGAACGGGAAATGGAGCTGGATAATCCACCCCCTAATTTGGACAGGTTTGATCATGTCCAAATTGGCATCTGAACTTGAATGGAAAATAGATCACACGGTACGTAAGGCCAATCAACTATATACTCGGCTGTTGGGACATGTTGTAGCCCATGTCAGCTAGATTAAGCTAGGGGCAACGCCAAGCAATGTCAGCCGTAGATTTGCTGCACATCCAGTCGCACCACAACCCTTCTGATGGAAAGTCCACTAGCTACTGTCGAAAGAAATAGGCTCTGGCCAAATACTCAGGGCAAGGGTCCACTACCTTCAGCTTATCTATCAACTACACCTGGGAAAGGATGAAAAATAAGAGAGATTAAAGAATAGAGAGATGTGCATTGAGAGAAAAGTAAGGAAAGGGTTTTGAGAGGAAGATAGAGAGTGAGTGCCGAGTGATGCGAGAAATCATAAATAAGAAAGGGTGGGAACCAATACCTAGAGAAGTAGCGAACTCCCTATAAACCGAGTGGTCTCCCGCCAATGAAAAGCATCTAAACCCATCAGGGTCTTGGCCAGTGCCAAACTAATATAATTCTTACCCTATTTCAGACGTTAGGTCACTTCGATCAACCAAATACTGGCTCCACCGTAACTAGGGGCAAGAAGGAAGTGCACATGCAGACATAAACAAAGGGCATATTGGCTGTAACCTCACCAGATAAGGTCACCCCTGTCTCCAATACCCGAAAATCGGTGGATCAAACTGAGTTTGTCTAACTCCCTGTCATGGGCCAAGGATCGAGCCTCATGTAAAGTAAGCCCACACATCTGTCCCAAAGCCCGTGCGTGGCCAAAACGGGGTTGAGGCATAATCTCCTCATCATGTTAGGATTCCATCAAAGCTTGAAATTCTTCGAGCGTAGGGCACGTCGCTTGTGTTCCGAAGTGAAATGTATACGTAATCGGGTTCCAACATCGGACTACGGCATGGAGGAACGGAAAATAAAGCGAAGTACGGCTCAACAGAAAAAGAGCATTTATGTCGAAACCTTAGAAATTTACATTTTTCGTGTCGTCCAAAGTGGCTATCCAATCCTTGAGCCTCTCGGCAAGAAATATCTCTATTTTTAGAAAAAACAGTAGCAAAAATGAAGTTCTATCGAAGAAACAACGAATGAAGACCTTTTATAACGGATAAGGTTGTATGAGGAGATGCCAATTGTTAGCTAGCTGTCCACCTACAACACTTGGCTAGCCGGTCACCTCTCTTGGTCGGCCGTCCTTTCAGGTGGCCAGCTAACCAACTTTGTTGGCCAGGCAGCTAGACAATAGTGTTTTGTTCTGGTCTTTTTGCTTTAAGGTCTTGTTTTGAGTCTTCTGTTTCCAACAAGTGTAAATAGTTGTGTTTGGGTTGTTTTTAGTTTGCTTTTCATTTATCGAGTTGTATTTTGCATTTTAGGTCAGTTGTTGGCTCAATATCTGGTTACGAACATCATTCAAATACAAGCATTAGCATTTTACACATTCAGTTCCAATTTTATGCAAGTGTGGTGCCATCTAGAGATGTTGTGCAAAACAAAACTTGTTTTTATAAAACTATAGGGTTTTACCCCAATCATAATTTTTACAAAAGAGTTCAAATGCTTGAAAATAGAAGTACAAGTCTATCTGAAGCTATACAAGTGATAAACTACCGAAACAAAAGAGAAAGAAAAAGGAGTATAAAAATTTGCATTAATCACATTAGGCAGCCTGAGAGGCCCTCTTCGTCCTCTGCTGCAGAGGAGATTCAGGGGCACTATCACCGTCGGCGCCGTTATCACCAGAAGAGTGGGACTCAGAGCCAGAGTCAGCATTGCCCTCTCCACTCCCTAACTCAGAGCCAGTCTTGGCATCCTCCTCGCTCCCTGACCTCGAGCCAGCATCATCGTCCTCGCTCTTAGACTCAGAATGCCTGCTCGCCGTCTCTTTGGTGCCGCTAGTCTCGGCGTTATCTCTACTCAAAATCGGCTTCGAGGAAGATGAGGTCTCCTCTGTTTGGGACTCGTTGCTCCAACTCTGGGTACTCCTACCTCTGCCCCGACCTTGACTATCTCTCAGCCATGTGTTGGGGCCTATCTGCCTTTTCTCCCTACTACTGGAGGAGGTGCCACTGGCACTGCCGATGCCGCTAGTGCCACAGGTACATGAGGAGGCTGTAAGCAAGAAACAGGAAATCAGTATAGTGCAAAATCAGTATAGAGTAGTACAGAGTATCAGAACAGTATAAGGCAGCGTTTGTATGGGTATGAATTAGTGCAAGTCAGAACATGAGGAAAAGGGAGAATACCTGGATACCGTGGAGAGTAAGCAACATCTCTCTCCTCTACACCATCTGGACCAAAGAGCGACCAACTGGAAGAGAACACCCACATACTCCCTAGGCACATGCAAGTGATTTTGAACAATTAGTATCCAAAAGAGGAGTGTGAAATGCAAACTATAAAGCAAGGTTCATACCTGTGGCACATCAGGATCCCTGACATACCCGTGCTCCTCCTCTGGTGGCTTTATCAGAATCTGGTAGGCCGTTTTGCTCGACCGCCAACAGGGGATTGCGGTCAGAA
The DNA here is from genome assembly GCA_036172215.1 of Camellia granthamiana. Classification (NCBI taxonomy): domain Eukaryota; kingdom Viridiplantae; phylum Streptophyta; class Magnoliopsida; order Ericales; family Theaceae; genus Camellia; species Camellia granthamiana. The sequence goes on along the minus strand of JAXFYN010000033.1, from coordinate 1,141,291 downwards.
TCGCTGGCCAACCGGCTATATGCACAATAGGAGGGGCCTCTTCAATATTAGCCTCGGCCATGTGAGCAGCCCCTCTAGCCACAGGGGCACCTGCAACATCTCTCACGCAAACTTTGGTCAAGGGCGGCATGAGATGAGTCCTGATGAAAGTCGCATAATCCCCGACCCCTCAAAAGAAATCGGCGTCCTGTCCAGCCATGAAATGTACGATAGCCTTAACTGGGAGGCCATCAGCTGTCCTCATGGATGCCGGAGGAGGAGTAGGAACAACCGGAGTAGGTAGGCCCAGAGTCTGGCGTACGAACTGCTCTCCAAGATACCAAGTCCGGCAGAAGGGGCCCTCTAGTAAGATTCGAAATCGCGAAGTAGCCTAGGATCCGACGTACTGGTCCCATATCCCGGCAGACATCATCGCCTAGGGCTGCCATGTGATCTGTAAATAGGGAATACGGAATTCACAGTTATTCGTTATTGTCAGTGGTCAGAATCAGTTGTTAGAGTATGAGGCAAAGTGGTAGCAGTGAACATGAAGCAGAAGTGAGTACGGTACCTCTTGTGCCATCACCATGTCAAAATATCGACAGTAGTAAGCAAAAATGGTATCGTCACTGCGCCTGGGGTGGCATCTGCCATCGTACCATCGGGAGTAAGGCACAACTGGCTTTACCTTATCCTTTGGCACCGGGACAAGGGCAAGGAAATTGGCATAGACCCATAGCTATAAGAAGAGATTAGTTTGTGTGAGTCAACATGTATGAATAGAGATAAAAACAGAAAGTGCAAAGTAGAAAGCACAATGTGTAAACAGAGATAATGATAGAACGTGCAAAGCAAAAGGCACAATGTATGAGCAGAGATGAGGACAGAAAGTGCAAAACAGAAAGCATAACAAGAAAAAAGAAATTGAAATGAAAGTGCAGTGTGTACCTCCTAGGCTCTCCAGTAGCCGCCGACCTTGTTCTCCTTCTTACGGGAACCGGAGTTCATGTACCCGTACAAAGTGGCGAGACTAGCACCACCCTAGTCATAGAACTGTACCTAGGACAGGACCACAAGAGCACTCAGCAGGTACAAGCCTAAGATATTTCACCTGTTCGCAAACAAGGTGGTACCAAGAAGCTGGATCAAAAAGGCCCAGGTGTACTACTCCACCTTCTCCTGAGTCACCAGCTGGCTCTAATGGAAACGGTCGTAGAACCAACTGTATCGGACCATAGCAGGCCTATCCAGTGGAGGGCATGCCCCAAGAAAATGCGTCCATGCAGCTTCCTACTGGCCCATGTCCATATCGAAAGGGATCGGATCACCCCCTACTCTCAAGCTGGTGATCATCGAGAAGTCATAGGAAGTCATCGTCATCTCTCCAGCGAAAGAAAAGTGAAAGGAGTTGGTGGTGTCCCACCACCTCTCCACTAAAGAGTTGAGTAAGGCCCGGCTGGCCAGCAGTCGCTAAAGCCCAGAGGAAAATAGGCCAAAGCTTGCCTCGTTAACCAGCTCGCAGCCCCTGACAAGGAGCTCGTGAAACCAATCTTTGTTGGTTACCGCCCCATATCCTCTCCAAGAGAAAGCGACACCTTGTGCTAACAAAGAAAGAAAGTATCAAATGTGTAACAGATGCAAGATAGTAATGAAAAACAGTAATGAAATGACGAAACAAGCAAAGTGCATGCAAGTAAAGTTTGTACCTCAATAGCGTCATGAGAAAGATGAGAGGCCCACTCCCTCAGTAGGACATCCTCGGGCATGCCCAAGGCAAAATCCTCGAACCACAACATCCCCTCGAGGGCCATCGCATGTGTCTAGGGGTGGTAAGTGGCCAGATCAAAGGGTCTTACCCTCAGCGGTGGCAACTCCGGCTCATGTCCTGGAGGGTATATCTCCTCTACCTCGATGTTAGCGGTAATGTCCTCCGCCACTCCACCGGGCTCGTCAACTACCAGCTCCTCAACCTCTGCGATAGGTGGAAGTATGGGTACCTCAGGTGGAGCACCGGCATGAGGAACGTCATTCGCCATAAGTAGAGAGAAAATTAGGGAAAAAGGTAGAAAACCTGAAAAGTCAAGACCTAGGAGAGGGAAAATGAGAGAAAAAGGTCAAAACCCAGGAAAAATTGCGAAACCCAAGAAAAACAAGAGGAAAATGAGCCCAAAGTGATGAAAAACTCAAAAGCTCAACGAAAACAAAATCCAATCGGTTCAAAATGTAGAGGGCCAAAGATGTTTTACGAAAAAAGTTTGTGTAGGGCGTTGGGTAACATGCATAAAGCACGAATCTAGAGAGAGAGCTTTAGTGTTTTCAGATATGTGGGTGTGTGTAAAATGAGGCTTAGACCTTGTTTTAATAAGCCACGAGCCGAAATGCCCTTTTTGCCCCCGAAACTGCCACGGGTGGCCGATCGGCTAGGCAGGTGGCCAACTATCCACGTCTTGTGGCTGGTCGGCTAGGAATATGGCCCTGGGTGGTTTTTTACTGAGATCTTACCTATTCTGTGTATGGAGAGTCCTGTATGCAGCCTAAAGTGAAGAATTGCAAGAATTGGGTTTGTTTTGATTACAGAAAAATCCGAAATGAGATTCCAAATGCACTGCTTCAAAACTCGTCGTGTCTTCGAAGAAGGAAATGGCCCACCACAAGTTTGAGCAAGTTGTATCCTTTTTGAGCATATAAGAACCTCCGAGCGGTAAGTCAGAGATCTTTGTGGGGTGTTTTCAATATCGCTTTTGTTTAGCTTTTTCAATTCTGTTACCTATTATATTGCATCGTATCGCATCAATTATATCACATTATGCTGCATCCATATGCCTTTCTTTGTTTTTTTTTTTCCTTATCGCGTAAGTGCAATTTGGCTTGCATCTTTTCCCCTCTCTACATGAGACGTAGTTTGGCTTGTACTCTATACCCTCTCTGCCTGAGACACAGTTTGGCACAGAGATTTTCCCCTCTCTACATGAGACGTAGTTTGGCTTGGACCCTCCACCTTCTCTGCGTAAAATGTAGTTTGGCATGGAGCTTTTCCCCTCTCTACGTGAGATGTAGTTTGGCTTGCACCCTCCACCCTCTCTGCGTGAGACGTAGTTCGGCATGGATCTTTTCCCATCTCTACGTGAGATATAGTTTGGCTTGCACCCTCTATCCTCTCTGTGTAAGATGCAGTTTGGCATGGAGCTTTTCCCCTCTCTACGTGAGATGTAGTTTGGCTTGCATCTTTGACCCGCTCTACATGAGACGTAGTTTGGCTAGCATCTTTCACCCTCTCTACGTGAGACATAGTTTGGCTTGCATTTTCTCACATCCTTTCTACGTGAGATGTAGTTTGGTTTGTATCTCTTATCCTCCTTTCACATGAGACGTGTTTGGAATTGTTGTTTGCTTACTTTTTCCATGTGAAGCATGGTTGGATTTATTTTGGTTTAAGCTTAAGGCTTGTTTCATTCTTATGCCGTCATCTTGTCATATTTATTGTCTCATTGCGTGTCTTGCATGATCATGAATTTTCAAAATAACCGGCTTCGCAAAGCGTGTAAGTCCAGCTTTCAAGTGTGGTCTCGAGCATATCATTTGTATCTTACCCTTGAACTACGCTGGTTTGATTCCTTGCAAAGGGATACGTAAGCAACTTTCGAGTTCAACCAATTGCATTTGCATTTTGATTTCTTGCCCAAGTCTTACGGCCTTGTCAAAATGGGTCGTCTCTTGGACTTTGATATTCACTCATGTCATTTCATGACTTCGAGCTCTGTCAAAGAGGGGCAACTGTAGACACCCCATTTTTGACCGCCCTTAAGACTTGGGAGCCTCAAGTTGATCACTCGATGATGAATTAGTACGTTGTGCAAACGTTCAATTTCTTCAGCAAAGAGCCTCAATTTTGAGTTTCAGAGCCTAAAAACCTTGCATTCCCTTTGAGCCAAAACCTAATTTTTCCACACCTGACCACTCAAGGGCCTGCTGGCCAACAGATGGCCGACTGGCCAAAAATTGGTGGCTAGCCATCCCCTACGTGGTCGGCCGGCCATGTTTCCCGGCAGAACAGATATTTGTTGCCAACTGTCCCCCCATGTGCATGCACTACACTAGCTGGCTCAATACAGATATTTCCGAGATAGTAACCAATTTTTTTTATATATACTTGACCATACCTTATGTTTTAAGGTTAGAAAAAATTACCAAAACTCAAATTCTTGCAAATCTCTCTCTCTCTCTCTCTCTCTCTCTCTCTCTCTCTCTCTCTCTCTTGTAACACACATTCACTACACCAACACTTCCTAAACCAAATATTTAAGGCTCTCCTTGCTGAGGTTCTTGAGCTAAAATTTTAGCTCTTGAGGGTGATCACTTGTGGGTTTGTGAATCAAAGAGTAGCCTCTCTTCAAGAGGTATAACTCTTGCCTTCTTTACACTACTTCTTCCCGCTATTTTCTTGTTGTTTTTGTAATATTTTTAAACTGTTTTTATGGGTTGAAACTTGTGACTTAAAGCTACCAAAGGTGGAGGGGGTTAACCACCCTTCTGTGAACCTTGTTCTCTAAGCTTTTGTCCTTGTGTTTCCCACTTCTTTCTTAACTTTTGGCCACTGATTTTCAGAGTTTTAAAAGGCTAAAATATGTGGTTTTGAGGTTCAAAAAGTGGAGGGGTTAGCCACCCCTCCTTAGGCTTGCTTACTAGCTTTAATTCCCTCTCATTTTTGCTTACTTTTTTTGGCTTTTTCAAGGTATTTCTAGCACTGTTTTTGTGAGTTTTAGGATTGTTTTAGTGCGTTTGTTTCATTTATGCTTTGCATAGTATGTTTGTAGTATTGTAGTCCTCATAGGTTTGGTGGTTTAGTCCATAATGTGTCATAACTAAGAATCATAACCAAACACTATTTGATGTATAACTAAACACCTTTCTAGTCATAATAAATTAAAAAAAACAATCACAATGAGTCATAATTAAGTCATAACTAACACTATAATGAGTCATAACCAAGTCACAAACAATATCGCAATGAGTCATAACCGAAAGTCACAAAGGACATAATTGGGATATATGCAAAGTCTATATTATAGAATTCCCTTTATTATATATATTGTGTTTTAACTGTTAAAACAAATGATTTTTTAGTGACTTTAATGTGAGATTAAAGTAGGACCGGTTGAGATAGGTCCAAGTGGGTTTAGATTCTTTATAATAAGATATTTACACCACAAAAAGAATAACAAAAAACCTTTAAGATTTGAATGAGAAATTGTATCATAAAGTTGGCGGGTAATTCTATTTCCACACCATTACTTATCTTAGTGTATACCATTTACTCAGTTCACACTATACACAAATTAAAACTTTTAATTTTGTCTCAATACATACCAATAATTTTCAGATAATACTAAACTACCCTCATCTTCTCCAACAAATCCTAACCCTAACAATTCTTACTCCCACAACAATTTAAGCCTGGCATGTCATATTACATTAGATGTATAATCATCAAAGTGCAGATTGAATCAAAAAAGGCATTTCCAAAGTAAAATACAAGAAATAAAACAAAATAAATTTTACTTTAAATGTAAAATTTGATGTGTAGCAGGCACTAACAATAACAGAATGGAATGTAATTCTATCAAGCCAAGTAAAAACTGATACTACTATATATCGTCATTAATTTCTGCAGCATTCAAAAATAATCCATGAGAGCATTCCACAAAAAAGTTCACTAAAAATATAAATGCAAAGCCTGGAGGGGAAAAAAAAAATGACGCATAACTATGAAAAAGTTCAAAATTTCTTTGTAAAAGTTGACTAGAATTCATCAAGCAATTTAAAAGTCTGCACAACATTCATCCAATATGTCGTGTTGCTTCCATAAATTGTAAGACAAAAGGCATCCCTAGATAATGCTGGAATACAACCTGAAAAAGAAAAAAAATTTGTGAAAATGTAGTCATACCAATGTATGACTCCTAAATATATTTGTCTAACATATGCAGAACACATGGATAAGTCCAATTTAATCTAGTGATAATGATCGGAAGGAAGGAAGGTGGCTGCCAGTGGTAAGCAATGGCAAATGTTAGGGTTCAGTTGGGAGGGAGAGAGGGAGAGAATGAGGGGTGTGTTGATAATTTGATTGAAGGATAGAAATGTAATAAAAAAATTTAGAGAAAATATGTGCACTGAGTTAATCAAGTGTGTGGAAACAAAATTTCCCTAAAGTTGGCCTTATGAATGAGGTATTGGGGAATGTGTGTAACCACATGTCCCACATTGATTGTAGAGGAAAACATTGATGGATATTTAAATCCTAAGTTTTTGATAAAGGTATGAGCCCTTTAGGGGATCCAAATTTTTCGAAGGAAGAGAGTTATGAATGCTTCAAGGATGGGCATAGGCCAAGACTATGGTCCAAGTTGGTTATGCAAAAAATACCACACACGCGCGCCACTTGCCCAGACTAGGCTGGGTCCATGGATCTTGGGCTTGGGCTTGAGGCTGGACTGGATAAGGTTTGGGTTGGTAGCCCACCAACCTAATATTTTTCTGGACTAGGTCAGATGATAATGGCTGATGATACAGATTTACACACATGTGTATATTGTATGACGGTTCCTGTTTAGATCCGACCCTTATCATGTTCTTAGATCCGGAATTCCATATCTTTAATTGTTGTTTATAACATTTTCACCTTATTGTTAGTTGAGTTTGGTCGTTTGGGAGTTGTTAGTTGTGTTTGAAACAGGTTGGGAGTTAGATCTCAAAAGAATTGCTATCCAGTGCCTTTATCCTTCGCTGGAGCGGTGTTTTGGCCGTTTGAGTGGTCTTTGAGATCTCCGAGTATTTTTGCAGGTTTGCAAAACTTCTGGGAGTAGGGTGATTTTCGCTCGAGCGGTCTTTCCTGTGCTCATGCGGTCTTTTGCAGTCTGCAAAACTTCTGCAAGTGGGTCATCGTGTGCTCGAGCAGTCTGTGTGTATATCATATCAGGGAAAGGGGATTTTTAGTCACTTTTTCATTTCCTTCTCTTTCTAAAACATTTCAAAACCTAATTTCTTCCTTTTCTCTCTCTAGTTCTTGCTTAAAACTCTCCCATACACCCTAATCCATTGCTTTCACCACCATTGTGCTTTAGAGTAAAACATAGATTTCGTTGAGGAGGTCAATCTAATCGGAAAGGATTTCATTTTTGGCTTCGCCAAACCTTAACACTTGCTCTTTTCTTCTTTTAATCTTGAGGTAAAGATTTCTTCAACTTTTTAGTATGGTTCTTAACTTAGTTATGTGTTCCTTGTCAAGTATTGAGATTTGAGAGAGAGGTATTTTGATTTAGGGTTTGGATTTTGAAATGTAAAAGAGTGGTTTTCAAATGAGTTCTTAAGAAAGGTTGTGGGGGTGTGTTTATTGTTAAGATATGTTGAAATATTGGAAATCACTTCTTTAAACATGTCTTTGAAAGTATGTGAGGTGTGACTTGAAAATCATTAATATTTGATTTATGAAAGAAAAAGGAATGATGTTGGATATTTGAAAAGATGAAATGAATATACATGTTGATAATGAGGGTGGAGTTGGATACATATTATTACTCCCATTTTGAAACTTTGAAATTATACTTGTTTGGAAATCATTTATTACGTAGAGATATTTGTTTTGGGCTATCGATGGAGGATAGCTTTGATTGTTGTAGAAATTACATGAGGATTAGGTTAAATAAAACTAATTACTCATACATTTTGCATTGAGTATTGCTTCGTATTTAAACATTGAAAATGTATTATTTTGAGAAAAAATGGTATATACCTTTGTGAATCTAGTTAGAGGGTGTGGTTGTGATTTATATTGTTAGCATGTGCGTCCTTGGTGAAAGTCCAGAAATCTGCACAGTTAGATGCCAATCCTTCTAGTTAGTATGGGTAAAATGACTTTGGTAGTGCTTGTATAGCCTACTGGCAAACACATACCTAGAGATTTCTAGTGTTTTTTATTTAAGTATTGTTTATAGAATTGATACACATGTAATTGAGATTTGACATTGTTTTGAAAGAGAAAGCATAATGTTTTGGAACATGGCATGCATTCATCATATGACTTTGTTAAGCTATATACGTTGTGTTGAGTATCTCTATTGGGTTTTAGCTGACCCTATGTGGAAAATAACTTTCAGGTACTGATGATATGTCTCCACCAAGAACTTAACTTGGGAGGACCGTTAAGCTGAAGGCTCATTTTTGTTTCTTTTATTGTAATTATCTTTTGTATAAGTCTCGGGCTTTTTAATTGTTTTGGATTTGATCTACCTTGTTGTAACCAAGTAATGTCTTGGAAATATGTAACTATTAGGGCATAAACTTATCTATATTCTCATGAATTTTTTGTTTACTCATACATGGCATATGTTATAGATTCAGGATTTAGGATTTATAAATATATACATGCATATATCATCTTTTGTATGGTAAAAGAATATAAATGAAAGGTCAATATTTTAAGAAGTTTATGTTTTCTATTGAACATCATGAGATGGGTTGTCATATTTTTTTTTTGGAAAGGGGGGGGGGGGGGCGTTACATATAGTGTGTAACCTCTACTTAAGGTGGGTTTTATTCCATCAATTTTGCAGAATTCATTTCTGCATTGGTTGCTAACCTTCATGGCCCCTTGCATATAAATAGAGACCACAATCCTTTGGTTTGGGACACAATTTTTTCCTCCTTTACTATACTGTCAGTCTGCCTAAATTATTCTTCCAAGTGTAAGAGACTGAAACCATTGTCAAATTCAGAATCTGTTTCTGCTCTACCTGGTTTCAACCATCGTATCTTGGGAGACAGACGTCGGCATACCTCTAGCATCCAATGATGAGACGGCGAATTTGTTTTAAGAAAACTGTGACTACATAGGCTTTGATTTGCATTTCTCGTTTTTCAGTTTATTGTTTTATCCCAGCATGTTTGTTTTATATTTATCTTCATCAAATTGTAATGTCTACTTTTAATTAGTTTCATTGCTTTCTTGTTCTGTAATTTAAATTTAATTAAATCTGAATCTATTTATTTTATTTAAATATACATTTTGTACAACAACTTGGTAAGTTAAGGCGAAATTATTTTGCTACTCGTGAGGCATATAAATCCAACTTTATTACTTGTATAGCGGGATACACAAGGATTAAATTACCATGGAATAATTATGATTCTTTTACATTAATACAAAAATATGATTCATCATCCTACGAAAGTTTGTAACATAATAATATAAACATAATTTAAAGAGTATTATGAGAACAAAAAAAAAAAAACATTTTATTTTATTTCGTTGGGATCATTTTTTTATTTTTTATTTTTTACTTTTAGGGTAAATCATTAATAAGTCCTAATAATTTGACATAATTTTCATCAAGTTCTATTAAAAATAAGTCATAGTAAATTGTCACTAAAAATAATTTTTTGTAACGATTTTTTACACGTCACTAAAAATTGACAATTAGTGACTTTTTTTGGTCACATTTTTTTTATAAATTGTCATTAAACTTACTATTAGTGACGTTTTTCTATAATGAATTTTTTAAACCGTCGCTAAAAGTTAAAAATTAGCAATTTTTTTTACTATTTTTTTAAATTGTCACTAAATTTATAATTAGTGACATTTTTTGTGACAAAAATTTTAAACTGTCATTAAAAATTAACAATTAGTAACGTCTTTTAATAATATTTGATAAAAAACGTCATTAATTATCATAGAACATATTGAATAATAAGTTCAACTATTAACTATTAAAATCTATACATAATTCTTTATTTTTATGAGGCTATATATATTTTTGTGTTGAATATTGATTGGTAAGGCTTTGCGGATATGCTTCAACCACGTCAACCACGTGAAGAACCAAGACGACGGATAAGACTTTGCGTGGGTACAATCTCAATTTCCTATTCTGACTTCACCTTCCTTCACTTGAGTTTCAATCTTCATTTTTCTTCTACAACACTACAATAATAAAACACAAGGGAATATATATATATACTAGTTTATTAGGGTTGAAATTGGTATCTAAATATTTGTTGATTTCTCTTTATGCAACGTAAGTTATATAGACAAGTATATAAGATTCGAAATTTTGACCTTAAATTTGTTTGCTTTTGTTAGATATAAAAAGAAATGCATAATAACTTTGACCTTAAATTTAGAAAAAAAAAAAAAAAAAAAAAAAAAAACTATTATCACTTAAATAAGATGGGAGGAGTGCGACTTGATCCTTAAACTTTGGCTTTTAAAATAAGACTCTTACTATTTAAGTGTTACATAATATATAATGGGGGTGTTTGGTGTGGCATTTTTAGCCAACTTATAGATTCCAACATTGGAAAAATTATTTTGAACTGTTTGATTAAATTTATTTCAAATAACTTCTGATTCTCATAACTTATTTTAATAAAAAAAAAAGTTGATTCTAAAAAGTTACTCACCCCCTACTTCTAACTAACAGTTTTTGCTGTGAACATGTTAAATCCTTAGATATTTTTTTTTCTTGAAAATAGAAAAAAGATCCAAATGGACTGTGGATTAATTTCTTTATTTTTTTTATTTTTATGGGGAGATGTGAACTAGTAGTGAATAACAAAAATAAAAGTTAATTCGATTTACAACTAATAAAGGTTAATTCAATTTACAATTAACAAGGGAAAAAATGACATTTATACAACAAAAAGCTATTTCACAACTTATTTACTAAACACTACTTAGTAACTTAAATCTATAATCCAACACCTGCACCAAATAGATTAAATTTTTTTAATTAAAGCTATAATCTATAATCTATTTTAACATCTGCACCAAACACTCCCAATAAATATTTTATTTTATTTTTACTTATTTGAATTGCACACGTATCGCGTGTACCAACTGCTAGTATATATTATTGATACTTCATTCCTTAAGTGATTTAAACTATATTGATTAGAATGAAATAGAATGATCATTCCTTACTCTCCTATGGAATGATCATTTTTTTATAATGCTGAATAACGATTCTATTTGTAATTTATTTTATTATTATTTTTTTTAGTCAACCAAACATGAGAATGAAATTTTGATAGAATGACCACTTTTAACTCCATTTCAGTGAACCAAACAGTACCTAAGACAGGCATTTGGTTCAAAATGAAGAATATATATTTTTATTCCCTCTCTTTCTTTCCAATTATATCTCATACTTGATATTAATTTTATTTAATTTTAAAAAATATCAGATACCTTTCGGATCGTTTAGGTCACTAATTTGAATTATGAAATTGAATTTGTAATAATGCTTGTATAGTATTAAAGTATATCTGTTTGGCTAAATACAATAACATTTTTCAATATGTTTTTTTTATTTCTTATAAAAGAAGAAAATAGTTAGATTAGACTAGTAATCTACTTTTTCAAAATTTATGAAATCAGTATATCTTTAATGTGTCATATATGTTCCCATAAAATAAAAAATAAAAATAATTATGTACTACATGTGGCTTACATTGATATCTTTACAAATATCTATATTCAAATTTTGTATAAAGTAATTTGAATTAAAAAAGAAGAAGAAGAAGATAATACTGAAATTAGATTTCAATAATTAAATAGTTAAATAAGCAAGTAAGTTGCATACACTATTTTTACACATAAAACATTTAAATATCAAAAAAAAAAAAAACACACACACACACACTAGGATAATATAAAGAATTTAGACAATACTAAGCTGAAATTTCTATATGATGCATTGAACAATAAATAAATTAACTTACCACTAACTCTATTACTAATACTTAATTTCTAAAATTAATTACTCATCATTTTTTTTTATTTTTTTATTTTAAGATTGGAATTGCTCACCATGCTTTGAACTTTATGTATAATACATACTTAAAATTATTCTTATTTTTTCTAACATATACTGACCATCACATGTCATTTTTTTTTTGGTGTGTGGGTATCGTTGTATCCGTATCATACCATATTGTATCTTTATCCATACTTCATAATTGAACCTCAATACAATGGCTTTGTTTGGTTTCAATTTTTGAATCAATGTTCAGAATGTTTTTTTGAAAAAATAGTTACGACAAAAAAAAAATACCAAAAAGGGATTTTTGAATTTCTAAAATTTAATTTTGCCCTGAAAACATGTAAAGCTATAAAAATGATGAGTGTTTATTTATTTATTTATTTATTCCACTAAATTAGTGTTTAGTTTTTGTATTTAAAAAAAAAAAAAAAAACAGATAGTGAAACCAATTTTTTGATTATGTAGAATGGATACAAACACCATATGATATGATATGGATACAACGAAAAACAGAGGAATTGTAATTTTGTTTTATTTTGCATTATGAATTATAATCCAAGAAATTGAATAGAAAGAAAAACAAAAAGTCGGCGGATGAAACCTAGATGAACTTTTTTGTGATCCAACCACCAATATGAAATGGCATCAGATTTTGTTCATATGCATGCAGGACAAGAGATCTGATCCGTAAACCAACCAATTAAGTAAATGAAGACCCCATAAAAAATAAAAAATAAAAAATAAAATTAAAATTAAAATTAAAATTAAAATTAAATTTAAATGAAGACCAATGAGGGTCCAGGGGGTCACGTGCCCCTCTGGGTTTTGGAATAATTTTATTTATTTATTTTTGTAAATATAAAGAAAATATTTGAAATAAAAAAAATTATAAAATATTATTTACAGTGAAATGTCTATGACATTTTTAGAATTATGAGAATAATAATGGCTGTTTTTTTTTTATCGAAAATAAAGATATTACGATAAGTGTAATAACCCACATTCATGTCTTAGTCATGTTCATGTGCATTTGCATAACCTTGTCTTGTTAAGTTTGCATTCATGAATCTTGTCTTGTTTTACTCAAGTGTTGTATGCATGTTTTGTTCCTTCCTTGCTGTGACAAGCCTAGGATATTCCAAGCCGAGATCATCTTAATTTTAGAACTACCTTGGAACCACTTTGGTTGACCTCCACCTACGTCCTAGCATATTGGCCGAGATGTCATCATCTGGGCTGAGGTGTGTATCACCAAGGCCGAGGTGTGTATCACCAACACCGAGATGTGTATTATCTAGGCCGAGATGTTATCCTTGAACCCAAGTGATCTCGTTCCTGGGCAGGTATGACCTAGACCGAGGTGTGGCACATCTAGGCCAAGGTATGGCACAGCTAAGTCAAGTGTTGTCCTTACTTGCCGAAGCCTTGCCCTTAGCCGAAGTCATTACTCGCCGGAGTGCCCATGTCGTCTAGCTTGTTGAATACACTTTGCCTTACACATGTCTTGTCTTTCAATCACCTTTTTGAGGAGAATCAATCCGGCCCGCAGAGGGTTAAATCAGCCGGCAGAGAGAGAAACCATATCATTTGTCATATCCTTGTCTTTGAAGAGAGAGAAGCTCTAGGAGGAGGGAAGAAGGAGTTCTTGAGAGAGAAGTAGATCCCAAGCTTGATCCTTAGAGTTGAGCCGTTAGATCCGTGCTTTGAGGTTAGATTCTTGATCTATTCTTGTTGTTCTTATTGTTTATCTAGCTGCATTGCATGATCTAGCATGTTTTATGAGCCATGCATTGCTTTGAAGTTCGGTTTTAGAAAGAGAAAGTGATATTCATGTGTTCTTGAGGAAAAACCATATTTTGATCCGAAAGTTTATATCAAGATCCATGTGTTTTGTGTTTGTTTTCACGGAGTCTTCAAGTATGGGTACCCAGGTCTATGTTTTCGAACTCATAGCATGAAACCTCAGATTTTTATAATAACAAGTTGTGATTGAGTATTCATGTTTTTCATGTTATTCATATTCATGTTCTTCATGTTCTTCAAGAGAGGAAACCCAGATTTCCAGACTTCACTTCCCTAAGTGTAGTCACCGAGATCACTCTTGCCTAGACCTCACACTTAGGCCAAGCATCGTATCTCATCTTGGCCTACCTTGCATGATCACTTACACCTTTAGTTTACCTTGTATACACCTTGGCAGTCAGCCGCACGCCGAAGCCTAGGTAACCACACCTCGGCCAAGAGGTGTGGGACCTCGGCAAGGACCTGGTTAGTATCCAGCATGTTTTGTCTCGTCTTAATCCAGTTTTGAAGGAATGCCAAGATCATTTGCATTCATATAAAGCTTGTTTAAGAGTGCATTCAATAGACTTTGCCATGTGTTTGTAGGACTTGAACCCTTGCTTTAACTCCGGCGTCCGAAGAGCTATGTGAGTGGTATTTTTAATAAAGTTATGTTATAACGTTTTGACAAAGCTCTGCTTTGCTTTGTTTTGGAAAAGTATTTGTTAAGCATGAATGATTATCCATATTTTGTGTATCAAGTATTAGCTTTGTTTTGGATGACGTTCTTGGAAAGTCCTTCCATATTAGGGGACTCTAAGCCCATGTAGCATCATGTTTGAGAGATCTCTGCCATCGACGGCCTATGAACGGATGGCCCCACCGATGGTCTGGTGTACGGGTGGATTTGTCTAATCGACTTTTGGTCGATTATTCCCTTGTTTTGTCCAGAATGTTATCACCCCAAGTATTATGTTGATGTTATTAAACATCCCAAGAAGCTTTGAAAGATTTGATTGATGAACTTGATTCATCCCATGTTTTGTTACAAGCTTTGATATGTATGGTTTTGATAAAGATCTTGGATATCATTCAGTTAACCCTTTATTATTTATACCATTCACTGAGTATCCAAGCTCACCCTCTATATATATATATATATATGTAGGTGCCAAGCAAGAAGGCAGTGACGCCTAGATGTGTGTGTTTTGCAAGATGTTTTGGATTCATATTATGTCGGCTTGATAAGCCTTTTGATCAAGATGTAATATGTACCTTACTTTATTTGTATTCAAGTTGTAATATTATGATTAAGATGTATGCCACTTCATTTAATCTATGCACAGCTCTTATGGACTACTTAGATTTAAATGTATTGTTTTCGCACATGTAAGCCCCATATGTATACTCTGATTGTGTGTGAATCCTTGTAAGTTGGCCTTTGGTAACCTCGGGTTACTGGCCATCATGGCACCATTCTACTAGGGGCGGAATGGGGTCGTGACAATAAGTCATATTATTATTTATGAAAATTTCAATAAAATAGTGATGTCTATCATTATTGACATGTAAATATAATTAATCTAGATGAAGATATGAAATTTATTGAATTGTTAGTTACATTTGACATGTGAGGTCCATACTCTGTGTTTCTTTACTATTGGTCTATAAAGCACGGGTATGGGTACTGGTACTGGTACGATATGAGTACGTCGATACAATAAAATTAAAAATAGCTTACAGATACGGCTTGGTACGCTTATAAAAAAATATTTATTTTTAATTTATATTAATGCAAAAATTAATTAAATGGTTTAATTTAGGAACACTTTTTCATAAATCCATTTTCACCTAGTATATTCCATTTAGTCCACATTATTTTTTTATATTCCAATAAGTCCTATGGGTGATATAGTTACCAAAATACCCCTAATAATATTCACGTTTGTGAATGTTCCGTGATGTAATGTTCACACCATTAATATGAATATTAACATTCACATTTTTCACATTGTCAATGTAAATATTCACATTGTAAAATATGAATGTTCACATTATCAAATTGTTAATCGTTCAAAAAATATTTATAGAGGTAGAAATGTCCATAAAATACCTTAAATATAAGAATTAGGATTTGGTAGATCAAATGTCCAAATAATAATACTTATTAGAATAAAAGAATATCTTATGGACTAATTGGGATACAAACACCTGAAAAGGATTTTCTAATAAATTTTCCTTCAATTTATTAAGGTCCAATCTACAATTAACATTTAATGCTAAAAATAAAAGTATAAATCAAAATTATATATCAATATATTAAATAACTTACAAACCATAATTTAATTTTAAAATCATGCTAAGCATAACGCAAAAAATAAAAAAGAAGTCTAGTAAAAAGAGTTCTATCTTTGTAGTAGAAGAAAATATTATTTCAATTGAGGTACGGTACGGCTTAGGTATATACTAGGGACGTTTGGGTACTCAAAAAATTAAGAAGAAAAAAATTTGGGTACATGTTTGGTGTGTATGCAGAAGTATCATATGAGATACTATACGCTGGTAAGTACCCGATATGGATATGACATGTCTTTCGAAATACCCATACTTCATAGCTATTGGTTGGTGCTATCATGTCAATAATGATGTGATATTGCTATTATATTGAATTTTTATTGAAATTTTGTATAAAAAATT